>PVJX010001771.1:0-149149 GCA_004027295.1 Dolichotis patagonum | reverse complement strand
TCATCACATAAACAAGCAAGGTCAGAAATCTTATGATCCTATCCAGAAATCTTATGATCATATGGAGAAAAACCCAACATTTCTTCATGATAAGAACCTTGAAGAAAACAGAGACAGAAGGACCATACCTAAAGGTGATAAAGGCTATTTATGACACATTAATAGCTGGCATCATAGTAAATGGGAAAAACTAAACATCTTCCTCCTAAAATCAGGAACATAACAAGAATGTATACTATCAAAAAAAAAAAAAGCTAAAAGAATGTATACTATCACCTCTTCTGTTCAACACAGTATTTGAAACATGAGCCAGAGAAAGTAGACAAGGGCAAAAAATAAAGGGGATACATATAGGAAAGGAAGAATTCAAGTTATTTGCAAATGATATGGTACTGTACATAGAAGACCCAAAGAATGTCACTAAAAACTCAACTCATAACAAACTTCAGCAATGCAGCAGGATATATGATCAACACACAAAAATCATTAGCAATGGTATGTAGCAATAATGAACAGGATGAGAAAGAAATTATGAAAACAATACCATTCCCAGTAGCTTCAAAAATTGAAATACCTAGGAATTAACCTCACCAAGGAAGTGAAAGACTTCTACAAAGAAAACTATAGTACTCTGAAAAAGAAGACTGATGAGGACATTAGAAAATGTAAAGATGTCCCCTACTTCTGGATAGGAAGACTCAATAGTCAAAATGACCATATTTGCAAAATTATTATATAGACTCAAGGCAGACCCAATTAAAATACCAACAGTATACTTTAAAGATCTAGAAAAAATCCTAAAATTCTTATGAATTCAGCAGAAATTCAGGCTACAAAAGCAATTTTGGGCAATAAGAGCAAACAAGAGGCAAAGCAATACCTGACTTCAAGCTATGCTACAAAGCAGAAGTGATAAAAATAACATGACAATAGAACAAAAACAGATACATAGATGCATGGAATGGAACTGAAGGTACAGAAACTTCCCCAGAAACATCAGCTATTTAATTTTGACAAAGGGGCTTTTGTTGGGAGGAAAGACTGCCTAGTCAATGAGGAAAACTGATTATCTGTATGCAGCAGACTGAAATCGGACTCTTATTTCTTACCATATACTAAATTAAAGTCAAAGTGGATCAAAGATCTAAACATTAAAACAGAAACATTGAACTTACCAGAAAATATAATACATAAAACATTTGAAGATATAAGTATAGGAAAGGATTTTCTAAACAGAACCTCAAGTGCACATGAAAACAGCAGCAAAACTTAACAAGTGGGACCATATTAGACTAAAAAGTTTCTGTAAGAGCAAAAGAATCAATCAATAGAGTGAAGAGACAGCCTACAGTGGAAAAATTTTTACTAGCTGCTCCTCAGACAGAGGACTAAGATCCAGAATATACCAATAACTAAAATGAATAAATAAATAAATAAATAAATAAATATCCAGGACCGGGGGTTTAGCTCAGTGGCGTAAGAACCTGGTTGGCAAGCATGAGGTCATGAGTTTGAGCCCCAGTACCCAAACAAACAAACAAACAAACAAAACTCCCCACAAATTTATCCAGTCAAGAAATGAGCAAGAGAAATGAACTGAGACTTCACAGAGGAAGAAATACAAATGGTTAACAAATACATGAAGAAATGCTCAAATCTCTGGCTATCAGAGAAACACAAATACAAATAATGCTAAGATTCCATCTCACTCTAGAAAGAATGGTAACACTTAAGAAATCAAACAATAACAAATGCTAGAAGGTTATGGTGAAAAAGGAACCCTCCTTCATTGCTGGTGGGAATGTCAACCATTATGTGCAACCATTATGGAAATCAGTATGGAGATTTCTCAAAGAACTGGAATTAAAAATTCCGTATGACCCAGTGATTCCTCTACTAGGTATCTTTCCCAAAGAGCTTAAGGCATCCCACTACAGAAATACATGCATACCAATGTTCATAGTAGCACAACTCATAATAGTAAATCCTGGAAGCAGACTGTATGTGCATCAACAGATGACTGGATAAAGAAAATGTGGTATCTATATATAATGGAATACTATTCTACTATAAAAAAATGACAGATTTGAGACATTTGTAGGAAAATGGATGCACCTAGAAAATACAATGTTGAGTGAAATAAACTAGACACACAAGCTGACATACTGTATAGTATCTCCCATTTAAGCGAGGCAAAGTACAAACAAAGAGAATAAAAAAGGACACATAAAAGGGGATTAGGAGATAGAGCTCTTGCAACAGGGAAGTGGTCCCAGGGAAAAAGTACAAAGGACAGAGGAGGGGAGAAGGAAAGAAGTACTATAAAGATATGCCATGTACAGGAACCTAATAACCTCAATTAATGTAAACATTATATGCTACAACATAAGCTAAGATTAGCATCAACAAGAATGAAAAATGGGATAGGGGAACTGGAGAAGGGAGAGAGGAAGGGGGTGGGAAGAGAAAGAAAAAAAAAAGGAGTTATGGTATATACAAGTAACCACTCCCAAAAATGAATCCCCAACATGCACTAATAAAAAAATTGTGTCACCAAAAGAGACACAAATAAAGAAAAAGCAGTTGTTGTGTTGAATAGCATATACTACTATTTCCTGATCAACTCAGCAGACTTGAACACCTACCAGCTTCATGTCCCCATATTAATGTGTAACTAGAAAGAAAGAGTTAAGGCAGTTATAAATAATAAAAAGAAAAGACTGTCAAATATATAACTGGAAGAGACAAATAGGAAGATGTTGACCAGACTTGTGGAACAACAGACTAAAGAATGAGGACAAAGGGGCATCAGAAGGTGAGGACCAGAAAAAATAAAAGAAATGAGTTATGAGCAGTTTAATAAAGCACATAGCATTTACTTTACTACATTGGGAGAACTCTGTGAACAGATTTCAAGCTTAGTTAGAGCCTAGTGTTAAGATCAATGGTTCAAACTTTATATGACAGTTAATTTTGTCTTGCACAAAGATAGAAAATTCTGTTCCACATGGTTAAATTTGCCTTTTTAGCTTCCTAAGCCATAATACAGAGGCAAACTGTTTTGTTTTCAAGTAGGAGTAAGTAACAGGACAAGCCATCAATCATACTGGAAAAACACCTATAAACTGATAGTAGTTCAACAATGTCAACTCTGTAAGAGGCAAACATGGATATACAGTCATATAAAAATCTAGATTATATGAGACCTAAAGTCACAAACAATGAAGACTAATACTGTCCCACAGAATCTGTAAGCTTAGCTTTCTCATCTTTACTGATTCCATTTTCTCTTCAATAACAAGTGTGAGTGAAACAAATTAAAATGCTTGATACAGGAGATCTGTAAATTTTTCAGTTAATGAAACAATGTCTTCTCTATAGTGGTGATGTTGTTTATGATTCCTTTAGGTCCAGGACTCCCTGGTACGAAAGCCTGAAAGTTACTGTGCCAGAAGTTATACTTACTGCATACTTACTTTATGTGGGCAGCTGAGGCCAGCTAGTGTCTGTCAACTGCAAGGAATGAATGGGCTAACTGAGCCACAGCTTGGAAATATGACTAAGAAAACAGGCACATTTTTCAGAATGCTTTTTGAGGAATGGGAAAATGCCCCCATCCTTTGACAAATATTTACACACCAGGATGCCAGAGCAGTGAGCTACTGCCCAACAGTAGGCAACTACATACTGGGTAGGTAGCAGGGAACACCGCCAGGAACACACCAGAATATGGTCTAGACTAGAGAAAGGGCCTATAGATGAAGATGCCTGAGCAGCCACAGGGAAACCATGCTCACCATAAGGCAGAGCTCTGAAACAGGGTGAGGCTAGGTCTGAAGAAAGACACTGTTCTGCCTACAGCTCTGACAACTGAGACAAGAGGCCCAAGCAGGTCCAGAGGACTCAGGCTATGGCTAATTCTCTGTCTACTGTGTGAAACCCAACAGTGAACTGGACCTTAGTTGTTTTAAGTAATGATAATCAATCAGCACAATTAGAATGGTGTATTCTCAAATGTAAGTTTTTAGTCTAACTCTGGCTGAGGTTATTATAATGGTGCTAGATAATGCCTGTAGGTTTGTGAAGACAGCTACTAATGCTGGGAATGATCTATCCAGCAAGCAGAGACTTCTAGGCTATAAACTATATTTTTTAGAATGTAGAGAGAAATTAGCCAGAAGAGCCTAATAAATTTCTTCTGGCATTCTACCTATCCCACAGTGTTACTCACGTTATGAGGCTAAACCCTATAAATTAAAGGATAAAGAGAATAGGCAGATGATCTGCTGGTCACTGCAGGCCAAATCTTCCATGGGGCAGTCAGATTATATATATTACCAGCAATAAGGTAAAGGGAAATGTAAAAGAAATCAGATAAAGAAACAAGGACTGCCAAACACATGAGTGTCATGGAGATACACCTTCTCCCGATACCTATCAGAGGTATTACAGCTTGGACATTAAACAAAACAAAACAAAACAAAACAAACAAAAGAGAACAAGACATAAACAAACATCATGCTACCTAACACAATGAACAAGAACAGAGAACTAGTGATCCGATATATCACAGTATGTCTCCTTAGAAAATTCTTCTATTGCTTTTGCCCTGCCTCCAACCAAGGTTTCTCCACTGAGAGGGAAATAGCCTCCTCCAAAGTCAACTAGTTAATTAGCTGTAAGGAATGATCTGAGTTCTTTTTCATTTCCCTTACATCCCAGTAGGAGGGAGTTTGGTGGCCTTAATGCTCCTTCCCATTAATAAGGATGTGTAATCTGTCATCTGAGCCAGATGTAAACTGTTTACATCCAAATTTCTCTTCGGTTTTTCAGCTGTTACTCTGTCCAAATGAGAAAAACTGCCATAGCTCAGCCAAGACAGTTATACCCAAAATAAGCTAGGAATTGAAGAACAAAGAAGATCCCACATGTCATCTCACAGGAGGGCTAAAGATGAAGGAAAAAGAAATGAGAGAAGGGATCACAGCGTTCAAGATGAAAGAGATGCAGTAATGGCCACAGTGTATGTGTGTGTGAGTAGACAAAGTCACCTCCCCCCCCCGCTTCCCCTGCTGGTAACAGTCCTTCCTACACACAAGATTCTCTAACTGCAGCAGATCTTAAATTCCCTTTGAAACAGGGGACTAAAAGTACATCAGCCTGGGTCTACTGTTTGTCTTGCCAAATACCACCAAGATTCCTGCCAATGTTATTCCATTTGTCATCTTTTCTGGGGTCCGTATTTGCCCCTATTTGTCCACTGTAGCTCCTGTGGGTACCTAAGAAGCTGCCCTTCTTGCTGCCTTCACGGTCTTGGCCTTGAACTCTCTTTACAGTTCCATCTGGGGGTGGGACAGTTGTTTATAGTGTCTTCTCGTTTGTGATATTATATGAAGTTGCCAGGTTGAAGCTGAAAAAGTTTCTTTTTAAAGGGGAAGCCTTTAAAATGAAGGATTTAATCGTCTGTATACTACCACAATGACATAAATAACCACTCCTATTTGCATTTTCCTTCTTGTTCAGTAAACTAGTTCACTTGTTTTCACATGTATTTAAAAGTAAAATATTTCCTAAATAGTAAAGACTTGATTTTAAACCCTTCCCATGTTTACACTTCAAACTTTTCTGTTTAGTTTAGCAAAAAATGTTGTGAAACTACAAGAAATGAAACTACTCTCAAGGACAGACATGGACAACATTAAGGGAGACTAAAGTCATTTTTCAAATTTTACTTCTTGATATTTCATCCTGAGTTTTCTCTCTCTCTCTCTCTCTCTCTCTCTCTCTTGGCAGTAGTGGGCTTTTCCATTGAGCTTCATCCCCAACCCTGTAAAAAAATTATTTTTGGGCCGGGGATTTAGCTCAGTGGCTTAAGTGCCTGCTGGCAAGCATGAGGTCGTGAGTTCGATCCCCAGTACAAAAAAAAAAAAAAAAAAAAAATTATTTTTAAATTTTGAGGCAGGGTCTTATGCAGGCTGTGCTCAAACATGCAATCCACCTGTTTCAGCATCTCAGAACGCTGGGATTGTAGGTGTGCACAACACATCCAGCCCATTTTGACTTTTAAATTAATTTATGTTTGTCAATCACAGTCCAAAAGACTAACCAAGAAGCAGCAGCTGGACTATTTATGGTTCAGAAAGTTTTTCAATTGTAAGATCTGATTTAATGATATTACAGGTACCAAGAAGGCAGGCTTTCCTCACTGTGAACACATGTTAAATTTTTTCTTACATGCGCATTCAAGTAACAAATTATTAAAATTACTGATAAAGTTTTAGAGAATCACAGGCAGGCCATTCCTACTTTTAAGTGACCCTGCGTAAATCTTGGATTTATCTGGGTTTATTCTATTAAGAAACACTTCAAAGAGACAATGTAGAAGTCAATTGGTCATGTTAGAAACACTAAATCTTTCACTCTGATAATTTCACTTCACTTATAAGAGGGTACTAGATATGGTAGATCCATCATATTCAATTAAAAAATTTATCTTGTTTTTGCCTAGTTCTTATTCCCTAAGGAAAACCTATTTCCAGGGTTAGAGCTGGTCTTGAAGTTTTATGAGTTGTTTCCTCTACCTAGTGAGTATCACTCAGTAACTACGCCTTGGAAACAACTGCCTAGGTATGTGCATAACTAGCTCACCATTTCCATTAAACATGTGTGATCAGGATGTTAAGAATGCTTGACAATGGCCCTGAAGCAAGGCCAGCAGATTGCTATAGCTGCTGGCTTCAAAAAGGAGCCTAAAGAGAATTCTTTCTGTGGTCTGTTGGCCATTTCAGAACTTTGGAAATGGAATGGTCAATTCATCAGAAAGAAATAGCAGAGGCCTGCAGGGGAGAGACCCTGGCACCTCGGGACCTGCACCATGCAGTTGACTCAGGGTGCTGGGAGAACAAGGAACTCCTTCCCTCTCTGGTGGGCGGCTCTGAGCCAGCCGGAGCGCAGGCTGAGAATCAAACATCTCATGTTATCCTGTTCCCCATCCTGTGTTCCCCCTCCCCCCTCCTTAACAAGTGGGAGCCAGTTAACTACACATCTTGTGAAAAGATTGGCTATGTTATTTAGTATGAGCTCCCCATATGCAAGATATGGACAACCATTTGGAAGAAAACAAGAGACAATATGACAGATAGTGAAGATCTCTGGTTGTCTAGCTTTGAAATTTATGCTTTCTTATGTCCCGTTCTGTTCTGTTTTGTTGTGTTTAATTTTACCCCCTTTTAAAATAAAATTTAAAAAAAAAAAAAAAAAGAATGCTTGACAAAAAAGCCAAACCATACCATACAAGCCCAGCATGGGCTCTGGCTCCAGATCCTAACTGCAATATAAAGTAAGTGACCATGGTATAGCACTTCCTTATAAAGTCTTACTTATTTATCTACTGCCAATCAAGTAGGACAATTTTTTCTATACATAAACCTATAATATTGCTGAATAACTGAAATATACTTCTTTCTTTTTGAAAAGGAAGCTTACTAAACAGGTGATTAGTTTCCTTGGCTAGCTGTGGCTTCAGTATAGTTATAGTCTGCTACGTAGAATCTATCTTAATTTGTCCTTCACTAGCCTCCTTCTATTTGCTTCAGGATTTTTCTTCTTGGCCTTTCCCTTGCTGGTGAAGTTAGAAATATAGTACTGCACTATCCAACACTTTTCCATTTTGGAAACAACTGGCAGTAATAGTATGGGTTTGCAAAGCAGAATCAACGAAAGATACATGTTTGCTTTGTACTTGTAGAAGCTTCAGTCCATAGTCAACTGGCTCCAAGGCTGGGGGTATGGCAGAAACTACTGCACAGAAGAAACAATCTATGGCAAAGCAGGGCAAGGAAAAGACAGCAAACAAGCCAAGTAGCAAAGCAACTTTCTTCTGACCATTTATATTCCATCCTTTTGGGTGGTGCCACCCACATCCAGGGTGGGTCATCCTTAGTCTCAGCATCATATACCTAACACAGCCACCTTTGAAACTCTGCACCTATGACCATATAAGGTTTTGGAGGGACATCTAGAAAAAAGTCATAACAGTATATTTCCAGTTCACTGTATAAATTAGAAATTAGTAATTTATGATAGTAGAATTATAAAGAAAATAGGATCCTGGAGAGAATATAAATCAGAAAATGAAAAAAAAAATCAGGAAATGCTGCAGCCATCCTGCTCTTCCACACAAGACAGCACGTACATTATAAGGGTACTGTAAAGAAGAAAGTGTTTCCAGTCTATAAACATTTAGGTACATGCGATTCATCGACTTACTCCGATTTTTATCTTTAATGATTTTCTATTCATTCTATCAATTACTGAATTTTTTAAATCAACAGTAATTACAGATTTATCTATTTATCAGTTTGTAGTTCAAGTATTTGGGGGGGGTAACTAGGGATCAAACTCATGACCTCATGCTTGCCAGGCAGGTACTTGCGCTACTGAGCTAAAGCCCCGGCCCCTGAGGCTCTGTTATTAAAGTACGCACACGTTTAGGCTGTCATGCTTATTTGATGAACTAACCTCTTCATCATAAAATGTCACCATCATTGGTAGTACATATTTCCTACTCTGAAATATACTTTGCCTAATATTAATACAGACACTTCATCTTTCTTTTGATGATGTTTTCATGTTTTTTCTACTGCTTTACTTTTGTACATCTATCTGTCTTTACATTCAAAATGGTTTCTTATAGGCCTGGGCAATGTAGCTCAGTTGTAGAAAACTGGGTTCAATTCCTAACACCACAAAAAGAAAAAAAAAACTTCTGGTAAAGAAATTTTTACCCAATCTGACAACCTGCCTTCTAATGGGATATTTAAATCATATTGTGAATAGAGTAACCACTAATGTAATTATTGAGCACAAGAAATATGCCTAATTCAAACTGAGATGTGCTAAGATTGTAAAATGTACATTCCATTCAAAAAGAAAGTAAAATATCTCATTAATATTGTTATACTGATTACATGCCAAAGTGACCTTTCGGATATATTGGGTTAAATAATTAGGATTTTACCTATTTTATTTTTTAAATATTACTACTACAGAATTTAAAATTAGGTATGTTCGTATTATGCTTCCACTGGGCAATGCTGATCTAGATCACTTATGTTTACTATTGATATGGCTAAATATAATCTATATCTTGATTTTTTTTTTCTATTCATTCTTTCTGGCCTTATATCTTTTTTTTTTTCCTTTCCTGCCTTCTTTTGGACTTCTCAATTCTAACTAATCTCCATTATTATTAACTACATCTTTATTGTGGTATTTTTTAGTAGCTTCTCTAGGATTTATAGTATGTCTCTAACTAGACTCTATCTTCATATAATATAGTAGTTCATGTAGAATGGGACAATCTTATAATAGCAGTATAAGCGTCTATTCTGTCCTCATCTTTGTGTTATGACTGTCAAATATTTTACTTCCACATGTTATAAGTTTCACAGTACAATGCTTTAGTCAACTGTTAGAAATATTAAAAATTGACAGCATTTCCACTGCTCTTCATTCCTTTGTGTGGATGGCCATTCCATCTGGTATTTTTCTTCTGCCTTTAGAATATATTGTAGGATTGCTTACAGTATAGGTTTGCTGGTGGTGAACTTAATTAGCATCTGTCTATCCGAAAAAGTATTGATTCCTTTTTGAAGGTATGTTTGCTGAGTATAGAATCTATGTTGGCAGTTTGTTTTTCTTCTTTACTACTTTAATGATCCAGCTACTTTGTCTTCTGGCCTAATGATTCAGACAACTAATTACTTTTGTTCCTCTGTACCTAACGTACTTTTTCCTCTGGCTGCGTTTATAATTTTGTCCTTATTACTTGCTTTCAACAATTTATTACACATTTTAGCATGGTGAAAATCTTCCATCATTAATTTTTCAAGCACTTTTTATGACATCATCTGTGCCCTACCTTTTCCTGACTCCAATTACATGCTTAGACTGCTTCCCACAGTTTCCTTGTCTTCCTTCAGCCTCTCTTCTGTACTTAATTATTGGTAGTTTCTGTTGCTGATCATCAAGTTCACACATTTTTACAAAATATTCTCCAGGGTCTAATCTGTTAGTTCTATACTACATACATTTTCTTTCAAATATAGATGTTCAACTTTCCACAAGGAATGTAAACATTATATACAACACATGTACTAATAAACTAAAATTTAAAAATGTCTATTTCTCTCTACCTTTCTAAACATATGGAATATATTCATTATATCTGTTTTAACCTTTTTTTTTGAGACAGAATTTTGATATTTCGTTCAGGTTGGCTTTAAACTAAGTTGTCTGGGCTGGCAATTCACCTGCCTTGGCCTCCCAAGAGCTGGCATTATAGGTGCATGCCACCATACTTGGTCTGTTTCAACATCTTTGTCTATTAATTTTATCATTTTGTTCATTTCTGGGTATTTTTAGTGACTAAGACATTCTTTTCTCATAAAATGTACTTTCTTCTTTGCATAACTGGTACTTAAAAAAACTTATTAAAGTGTATTAATTATGGGCTAGGGATTTGCTCAGCACCATAAGTGCATTCCTGGCAAGCATGAGGGTTGTGAGCTTAATCTCTGGTACCAATAAAGTAAAGTAAAATAAAATATATTAATTGTATAGTACCTAACAATACATACTGTCAATTTTATGCAGGTGCTAATAATTGTTGTATCCCTTTAAATATTGTTGGACTTTTCCCTGCGATGTAGTTGTATTATTGGGATCATTTTTAAGCTTTTGAGATTTGTTTTTAGGCTCTGTTAGCCTGGGCCCAAAGCAGCCTTTATTGTACAGTCGGCTTGTCTTCACTTTGGGGCAATTCTCTTCTAAGAAATCTTGGTATGCCCTTGGACTTGGGAAGTTCTTCCACTGTAACTGGTTGGGATGTGAACTATTCTTGGCATCTGAATAGACCCTGATATTGTTCTGATTCCCTCTTTCTGGAAGTTCTTTACTTAGCCTCTAATATTTTCTTCTCACAACTGTAAAGCTCTGTATTCAGCTGGAGACTTTGAGAGAAGCCCTTTGGCACAGGCTCTGCCAGGCCCTGTCCCATAACATACACATCCCCTTTCAGTAAGCCAGATAAGCAACATGGCATATCCTCTTTATTTCCCTTCTCTCAGGGCTTATTGTCCTATACTGCCTGATGGAGTATCTTAAAATTCTTTCATATGTTTTATTTTCTGGTTAAGCTGAAAAGATAAATCTTGTCCCTTTTATTCTATCATGACCAGAAGCAAGAGTCAGTTCAATCCATAGGTATATTGAATCATTTCCATATATTTCTACATTACAAAACAAGACAACCGTTAGGTGTCTAAAATATGCAAAACCACTTGGCTATCAGGAAACCATTTAAAATATGCAAAACCACTTGGCTATAAGGAAAAACATAAAGCCTAAAGTCTGTTTCTCAGGATGATAAACCTAGAATCTTAAAGTTGGGAGGGATTCTAGAAGTCATTAACATCTAAGGATTAATAATTTCTAGTACTGACATTTACTTTGCAAATATTTGTTTCTTAACTTTAATTTTCAATCTGCTTTTGCAGCTAATTCTCCCTGTGTTTAATCCTCTTCCTTATACCTAATTAGGTTTTTAAAATTAATAACTAATCTCCTGACACAGTACAGGAAACCCTATCTACAATATTTCTGATTTTATCCATCTTTTACCTGCTTCTGGGTTTTTTATAGGATAGCCAGTTCCCACATTCCATTTTTAAGAAGTCTAATTTCAGCTGGGTGTGGTGGCGCACGCCTGTAATCCCAGCACTTGGGAGGCTGATGCAGGAGATCAGTGAGTTTGAGGCCAACCCAGGCTACAAAGTAAGTTCAAGGTCAGTTTGAACTATGTAGTGAAACCCTGCCTCAAAAAGACCCCCCCCTCCCAAAAAAGAAGTCTAATTTCTTTATGTAAAGGAAAACATCAATCTTGTCAACTTTCAGTGCTTTCAAACTGTACAGAATTTAATCAAATTCACCTATATATAAATCTATTCAGAAAAAAGTTTTGAAAGCCTATTGTTTGAATAGGTACTATGTTAGGGTTTATTTTCTTTTAAGAAAGAGACAAGAGCAAGAGTAGCCTAGTAGTTTACTATACATATCCCATATATAGGATTTCTGGATTTTATTTTCTTTAAAAACTAATATGATTCCTCTAATTTTTTGGCTCTTACATTCCTTGTCAATGGTTAAGAATAATGAACCAGTCACTTTATTATGGAGAAAGTTTTAATATATCCTATAAAATTACAGGACATCAAAAAAAAAGTGGGTATTCATAAAAAAAATCTACTTGAGGGAAGAACAAAATAGAAAAAGGGAAAAATTACTTGCAAAAAATGAAGGATTCACAATTGAGAGTTAAGTATTTTTAAATGAGTATCAGTATTTAAGGATGTCTATTAATAGTTCATCGGACTGTGGGTTTCTCAAGGACAATAAATGAAAACCTGATAAATATAGTTTGAAAATGGTGTTTTTTTTTTAAAAAAATAGTTATCATCATCATATCATCATCCATGGAAACATGAATGGGGGCTCACTTTCAAGGCTAACATTATTCTGAACTTTGAAGAAAACCACTCCCTATAAAATTATAGGTAGGTGTGGCAGGGTAAGTCAACAAGGGATCTTTCTTTTCCTTATCTTCATCTCCTCTAAATAATATAACTTCCATTAACTTTGCTTACTAAAAATCTAGCTTCGGATGGACCCAGGGAATAAAAAGTATGTCCTGAATGCTGAATGCTGCCTCTGTAAAGGTATCTGTCACTGAAGTAACTGCCACAGAAAACAGCAAGAACTCAGCTCATATCCTACTCACTGCTGCCCTCTAGAAGGTTTTATATAATTTACAGCAATCCCTTTACAATAACTGACTTCTCCTTAATAGAGACAGGCAAAAACTAGCAAAAGACCACAGCTCAAAAGCAACTTATCAGTGGACACTTCTGATTATCCTTGATTTTCATTTTCCCCTTTGATTTGGTGAACTCTCTCACTCAGCATTATTTGATCCAATGTTCTAATATCTAAGGAACCAAGAGAAGCAAGAGAGATAACATCCCCATCTTGAACCTCATATTCCCTACCATTCTTAGCTCAGAGACATAAGTGCCTACCTGGCAAATGGGGGGTCGTGAGTTAGATCTTCAGTACAAAAAAAAAAACTCAGAAAGTGATGAGTTTCTAAAATATTTATCTTCTAAATTGACCAGTGCCAGGGACAATGGGGCTACACCAGTTGGTTTAGAGATAATCAAGATCCTAGACATGATACATGGCTTTTAAAGTCTATATGATTGGCCCTAAGACAGAATCCAATTTAAGATTCTCAGGCAGTATATTATATTAGGTAGGACCCAATTTGAATCTTGGCACTGTTACTATGTTACCTTGCAAACTTTTGCTTTTGTGTTCTAGACTGGCCTTTAATTCACTATGTAGCCCAAGCTGGCCTTAAACTCATGTTCCTTCTGCCTCAGCCCCTTGGATGATGGGATTTCAGATGTATACCTCCATCCCAGCCCATGCAAATTTCTTACTCGTTCTATGCCTTATTTCTTTACCTATGGAATTGAGATGATAAAACTATAGCATCTAATTCTAAAGCTATGGTGAGTCTTACATGGGAACTCACTTAGAATAGTGCCTAACATAAGCTAAAAGCTCAACAAATGTTCCAATACTATTTTTTGAAAAGTCTTAAGCATACAAGAACAGGATGTGGATATCTACAATATCAACTGATTACTGTCTAAAACTTCTCCAGAGCTGTGAAGCCTGAGTTCACCTAGAAGCTCAGGCAGGGATAGTCCTAGCAGCCCTAAGAAGGTAGCTTTGGAAAAAACACCCAACCTAAGTTTTCCTCTCTCTGAAAACAACTTCCTGAAATAAAACAGGGCTTCTACAGGTTTAGGCATAAAATAGATCAATTTAAAGATCATTGTGCAAATGGTGAATGGATAAAGAAGATGTGGGTTTTTTAATACAACAGAGTACTACTCTTCCATAAAGAAGGATAAGATTGAGATATTTCTCGGTAAATGGATGCATCCTGCAACCATACTCTCAAGTGAAATAAATCAGACATTGTTTCTTTGGTGTGAGAACCAAAAGTGTAAATAAGGACCAAATATAATAGATATTATGAAACAGGAAGAAAATGTTTAAATGGGAAAGGGAACAAGAAAGAGATGAAGGAAGAAAGAAGGGAAAATTTTAAAAAAGAAAAGGAAAACATGGAAGTAGAGTTTTTATAAATGGGGAGGGGCAGAGGGATTAAAGGGATGGTAGAGCAATGGGGGAAAAAAACCAAGTTATGTAATGTGCAGGTACAAATTCTCTATGATGAATGTGATCACTATATCTAAAACATACCAATAAAATCTGATTGAAAGTGAAAAAATATAGAGATCATAGTGTAATCAGCATATTTACTTTAAATTGGAGGTAAGGGATGTAATTTTTCCCTCAATATAGTAAATGAGTAACTTCTCACAGTTAAAAAAATATGTAGTAGCTTATTACTTATAATGTAAGTGACCTAAAACAAGTAGATGTAGAAAGGAAAGCAGAACTGGGTATCACTATAGAAATTCTCAAGTTTTACTTCAGGCTGCAAAATAAAGAGCTATTAAACTATTGGCTCAGAAGACGTGCCTTAAAGAGATGGATGGAAAACCAATGAGTTGATATCTTCTCCTTCTCCAAATCTTTAATGCAAGAAGTCAGATGTTCTGAGCCTTTAAAGTACATAAAAATCACCTAAGATGTTTGCTAAAAATGTTCATCTCTACTACATATTTCCTCATACTTAGGAGAATGGAGAGCTCTTGAGAGGTAATTCTAATGCAAGTCATTTGAGAACACTTTGAGAAAAAGTGAAATAACACCTTGTTTAATTTCTACTTAATGTTTACTTACATTTTGTATATAAAAATAAGTGCAAGATTACCTCATCATTGAGCCAATTCAGGTGGTTTAGAGTTTGCATATCTTTGCGGGTAATGGTCAAGCGGAATGCTTCACTGAGAACTTCATCTTGGTTTCCATTACGAAATACATTCTTTATTTCTTTCTCCATCTCCTAAACAACAGAAGGTGTCAGAGAACACATGGCTTCAGACAAACAAGATTTCTCACTAATCCCCAGATTATACTTACTATTAATCAACTGTTTATCAATTTGCTGTTAATCAAATTACTTCTATGCAACATTTTGGTTTCAATTTCCATCGTCTTCCTAATTACTACTTCCTATTCCATCTGCTTCTGCCTTCTCTTTTCCATCACAACATTCAGGTCGTTGTTTCAAATTAGTTCTTAAAGTTTGAACTAACTCTGTATAGCCTGTGCTATCAAATTCCCTAAGCCTATGTAAAGACCACCTTTTACTGAGGCCCAAATGATTTGCTGTGAAACAGGAGTTTTACAAAAGGTAGTAACAGAGTAAAGGTTTAGACACTATTTTTTCTGGAAAAAGTATCCATTTTACTTTTAAAAATGTAAAATATGAAATCTATTAGAACTATAATAAACGTTATACTCACCAGTTACATAAGTTTTTGAAACTTTATTTATTTAGCATAGTTGGGAATCTAACCCAGGGGGTGCACACACAAGGCAAATAAGTACTCTATCACTTAGCTATATACTTGGCACCAATAGTTTTTCAAAGACAATAAAGGAGTAGATTTTTTAAATGTATATAGTCTTTAACATATTTTCAAAACTTCTATAATAGGTTTTTATACTTAACAAAAATAGTAAATAATAGTTTATTCAATATTAAACTATTGCATATGTAGGGCTGGGGGTGTAGTTCAGTGGTAGAAACACTTGCCTAACTTGTATGAGGTCTTGGGCTTCACCTCTAGTGTCAAAAACAAACAAAGAAATTAAAAAAAAAAAAAAATCCCAGAACAAAAACCACACAAACACTGTCTACCTACAAGTAAAAATGCACATGAAATAAAATACAAATTTATTAAAAACCACTCTATTGTTTCATCAATTTTCAATAAATCCTTTAAAAAAAAAGGAAGGACTGGTATACAATGTAAACAAAAGCAGAAATATTCGAATAAAATGTAAACAACATTCTTTATAAATATAATAGCTTCTAATAGAAGAATTTATAGTGTGAACTTTACCTCTGTAATTTCAGGAAATTCATCTTCACTATCAGTTAATTTATGACTTTTCTTTTCTGTTTCTTGGGCAATTGTGACAGGGATCTCCTTTTCAAGAGGTACACGAAGATGCAGTTCTACTGAATCATGTACTGAATGTTCCTGTTCCTGCAATCTCTGGAAGACAGAACTTGAAAATAAGTGGTATAAAATACAGAAATCTATTTGACTTTGGTATACTGAGTCATTCTGGCTGGGCAAACCAAGAACGTACACCACTTACATTACAATGCTATGCTATCTCACAATATTGTAATCACAACAGCAATTACCAAAATCCAGATAACATTCCCAAATAGTTTCAATTTAAATGTGTTTATTTACAATTGTATCTTAATTTTTCTTTTACCTGATTTTGAAGCTGTAATGCTAGTGCTTTCTGTTCCTCGATCTGACGCAATCTTTCCCGTGCTCGAGAATCATAAACACTAGTTCTAGAAAATTAAAAGTGACAAATGTAGATCACTCTTGCAGCATCAAACACATTGTTGATACGTATGGTATCAAATACAGAACCCTCATATACAAAGTCCAAAATCTTTACACTAACTTACACCTCACAATATTTATATGTTAAGACATAAGACTGAAACGATGTAGTTATTCAAATTACTCTAACACTTTTACTGAAATATTTACATATATTACTGAATTGCTTAATGTGAACAATTGAGTTCTGTAGACATCTGTGAATAGATAGTCTTTTTTGAAGTATGCTTCTAAGATTACAGTGAAAGTAAAGCTTCATTCTGGAAATCCCAAAACAGAATTAAATCTCAAAGGAAAAAGTAATACATTATGGAGGTTTTAAATAAACTACTATGTTTTTGAAGGCTTATTTGTAAAAAATCATTAATGATCCAGGGATCTAGAAAACTAAAAGTACATTCATGAACTGAAGATTAAATCCAATGATTTTGCAAATTCAAATTATTCAATTTAGTTTTACCCATACCAAAGTTAAGGGCATTTATTTTCCTATCTAAAAATCCCTAACTTTGAAATATTTTTCAATTCAAGTTAGTTTCAATAATTATTAAAGAGTTAAACACAAAAACAGCAATATTCCAAGTTTCATCACTTAACAGTTTATCCTGAGCATCAACTGGGTAGCATATTTATTATGTAGTGACCATCCTGAGCATTGTTTGGTAAGGTGTCATTTCAACCAGTTGATTCTTGTACTGAATAAATTTGATAAAATCTGTCATTTTTATATTCCCTGTTATACTGTCTTATAAAAATTAACCAAAAATTTTTTGTCACCTTCCATTTAAATAATTTGACTGGTAAGTGGTTAAAAATCCAGTAACTGCATATAAATAGAGAGCCAGGAATATGGCTCAGTGGCACACTGCCTGCCTGGCAAGCGCAAGGGCGAGTTCGATTCCCGGTACAAAAACAAACAAACAAAACAAAACAAAAGAATACAAATAGGTAATTCTTATTAACTAAAAGTAACCAAGATGATTAGTTGTTTCATTTTGTCCACGTGACAATGAAATTACTATAAAGGAAAAATAATACTAAAAACAAGTAACTTACAATTCTTTGATCCATAGCTCTGCCTGGAAGAAAGTAGGACTATGGGTGGAAGAAGAAAAATAAGCAGATTTATGAGAAATCCAAATAATTTACCAACAAAAGCATTTGTTAAAATTGTCTTTAAGTACACTTGCAATGAGGCAATAAATAAAAGGTGCCTAAACGACAAACTGTAATCCAGAATGAAACAGCACAAATGAGTTATCTGCATACACTAAAAAGACACCCAACGTACAACACAAAAATCAAGTTTGGCATAGCTTCCTTACTTACAGGAAAGAATATAACATGAAAAAGCATATTGCTTTTCCAGACAACATTAAGCTAGAATAGTGATGGCCAACCTTTTTGATACCGAGTGGTCAAACTGCATCTCAAAATCTACTTTCTTATCACAGAGTGCCAACATTACAATTAAATCTCAGTATCTGATGCTTGGCTGCTGAGGTAATTTGGCTCGTGTGCTGACAGAGGAGGACAGTGTGTGCCTACTGTGGCATACATGCCATAGGTCTGCCACCACTGAGCTAGAATACTACTCTTTCCAAAGGTTTCATGCTGATAGACTTAATGATGACTTAACCAAATTATGGATTCTTAGTCTTGTCAGTCTAAATCAAAACATCTAAAACCAAATCATAGTAGATACTAAAAATCCCTACTCACAAAATATTCCATTATCAAACGGCTAGTGAACTAAAACAGAAAAACAGCAACAGTCAATTCCTTTCCACCTGACCCTCCTGGCAACCCAAGTGAATAATGCTTAGCACAGTCACTGGCATGTTACTTGTGCTAGCAGCTTCTTGTTTTTCTTAACTTGTCTTTATTTTCTCAACTTGTCTTTAAGAGATCTATCACAGAAACCAACAGAAGAGCAAAGATTTTATAAAGATTTTTATAAACTATATGGAGCATTAAATAGGGTCAAATTGGAGTTAAGAGACCTGGATCTCCTGGAGCTATCCCCAGTTAGTCTTAAAATTCTGAGTACATCATCTCACTTTTATGGGTCCTGGTTTCAAGATCGTTAGTTTGTGTTCTTAAATCTCTGTAATTTCTCCTACTATGACAAGAACAAGGGTTCATGGGGTGTCCTTTATTTTTTAGCCTAACATTTGAAAATCAGTATTCTTAATCATCCTGGGGCTGCAAACTGGCGATGGAAATGCTATTGTACGGCCTCTTCATTGTCACTGAGGTTAACAAGGGCCCATACCCAGCACAATGAACACTTGGCTAATAATGAAAATAGAAAACCACAGAGATCAGTGTAGCACTGTGAAATGAAGGCTATTTAGTGTGCAATACCAAAAGCAAATGAACATGAGATGATGTTTATTACATAATAGAAAGATGTGACAAAATGCACTCAGAATATATAACAATGAATCATATTATTCAAATATCTACTTCCTTTATTAAGTATAAATCTGAGGACAGAAACTTGTCTATTCTGTAAACTACTGTATCCTCTGCAACTAAAACAATCCCACATAGTAGGCACTTAGGATTAGTTGAATAAATGAAAGTACTTTCTTTTCAATGGCTCAAAGTATCTACTGGCTTAAAAAAGCCAAATGTAGGGAAAATTTGCTTTCTAAAGAGATTAGGCATTATTTCTAATAATAACTACAGTAATAATAACAACTTTTTTAATACACCTTAGTGCTTTGTATGTACAACTTTGTTCTGTTTTATATACCAGTTAAGCCTGATGATAATTCCCATATTGCTTAATCCTCAATACAATATACAGTAAGAATTACTCATATAGATGAGAAAATTGAAGTCTGGCAGGATAATTTGTCTTGAAACAGCTAGTATTAGAAATACCTGTCCAATTCCAAAGACTGTGTTCTACTAGTGTTAAAATACCTTTAAACAGATCAGCGCATTGAACAAAAAGGGGAAAAAACAAGTACTTGGAATATTTAAGACAGCATTTCAGACTCTCTAAAAATTTCATTTGCTTGGCAAGGATTTATTTATTAAACGTCTATCACATGCCAGGCACTATGATCAGCACGGGATGATAAGTGCAAATGTATTAGTAATGAACAAAGACAAGGATAGGTAAAAGATTAATGTTATCTGGAGAACACTGAGAAATCTTTTGAAGAAAAAAAATAACTGCATGGGATTTTAAAGAGCAAAGTAAGAGTTTATCAAGCGAACAAGAAGAAAAAGCGAATTCTAGGTATATGGGTCAGAATATATAAAGGTAAACAGGTATGAAACAACATGTCATATTCCAAGAAGAAACAGCAAATCTTCATTGCAGGAACTTAAGTGACAGGCAGTGGCGGGAAATTATAGATGGAAAACTAATCAACAATTGTTTGGGATACGAGGTTCTAACTTCAACAAATGGTGTTACTTTACCAAGCTTACTCAACAGACCATTTCTCAGTTCATTCCTCAGTCATCTCTAGGAGTGTTCTTTTTACCTGAGATCAACTTCTTCCCATGAAAGAAAGGGTACCTCTTTGCATATTATGTGAAACACTTTTTAAAGTATTTTACTTGTAAGTCATTCTTCACGACAATTCAATAGTAAGGTATTAATACTGGCATTTTATTGCTAGGTAAATAAAGGTTCAGAAGCATACTATCTCCAAAGTTACAAGAAGCTTGAAAAAGCCAAGAGCAGAATCCAGGACTCACTCCAAAGAATACATAAGAAATAAAGAATCCAAATTATAAAGTCTCCCTGAGGGAGGTTAACAAATACAGAATTTTAAAGAATACCTAAAGCCTAGGAGAACTTCAAAGCAGCAGTAAAACTGAGATGAATAAGGACTTTCAACTGTCTCTAATCTTCTCAATGGAGAACTGATACTTTTATTCTAGGAACTGAATTGCCAGGGCCATGCACATCAAAAGCACCATGATCTACACAGTGATTTACTGAATTACAGAGGAAGAAGTACCTGATACCTCCAAGAGAAGTAAAGTTTCACATGGAAGGTTACATCTCAGTTGAGATTTAAAAAGATAAAAGACTACTGCCAGATAGTCAAGTTGAGGGAAAGAGGACATGCTAGGCAGAAGGAATACTGAATGTGATTGCAAAAATAAATGTATCATATTTACAAAATAGTAACAGTCCAACATAGCAAAATAGGAGTCTCCTATTTCTCCTATATATGGCTTTTCTCTCACTTTCATCATGTCTCTGCCCAACTGGAACCTTCTCAGATTTGCCCTGATTATCCTAGTGTTACCCAAGCTTAAGCTATACATTATCCTATTTTACTTCTCTTCACTGCATTTGTAACCACAAGGCTTACTACATGTCTCTTACCCTTCCCCTCAGCTGAAATACAGATCCTTGAGAGCAGTGTTCATTTTGTTCCTTGCCATTATCCTCAAATATCTATGCCAATATCTGGCCAAAAGGGGCTCTCCATAAATACTTGGTAGTTAAAGACTCAGTGTGTCAACAGACAGTGTGACTTGTGAAGGCACTGCTTTGTATAACATACTACAGAGTTGTGAGCTTAATTCTATTCTGATGAGCAAGCCATGCTTGAAGGAGTTTAATAAATGGTCATCAAACTCCTCTGATGAATGATCAGGTGATCAGACACGAATTGTAGATCACTGTTTGCAGCATGGAAGACGGACTAAAGTACAAGTTAGAAAAATGAATTAGAGAACACAGTATGGTAGAAGATGGAATGAAGAACAAAATGAAGGCTGGAGGATAGAAGATCAATTAGAAAGTCACTGAAATAATTCAAATAATACATGAGAGAGGTTTGAACTGAGGCAATTTTATATCATGCAACTCTTAGAGACAGAAACTGTGATTAAAGAAAAGGAAACAATATGTTAAGAATGACCTTTTTCCTAAGTTTACCTGGGAGTTGGAGTCTGAGAATCTTTCACTTTGAGTAAAATCACAGAGTCTGATCCTAAACAAAGAAACACAAGAGCATTTCATTATTAATAAAATTCTACCCAGTTATAGTTTCTAGATGTCTTAGCTTAAGTTCCTAAACTCTGTTATACTCTAGTTTCATAAAAAATATATCACAAGGACAAAGATAAGATGGAAGAGAAAAAGAGGTAGGTCCATTTTAATTGAGACAAGAAGTAAGTCTTAGTGAAGAGCTTGCCTCAGAAATAAGGAAATCACTCTGAAATACAAGCATATCTGCCCTTCAGCATCCATTGCTGGGTTGTGCTCACTCCCTGTGCTCCTCCTTCTGCTTCTGGGGAATAAGAACATGCCAGGATTTCCTGAAAGCCTTAAGTTTATGATGTACCATGAAACTGAACTAAATGAAGGAAGGGAAAGAAAAAAAGGAAGGGAAGGAGGAAAGGAGAGAAGGGAAAGTAAGATACAGCACTGTAGCAGAAGTCTAAAGAGTACAATTTTATCATTCTATCGTTTATTTTTTGTGTCAAATACTCACCAAGGGAAGCAGAATCATGTCCTTCTAAAGTGTCATGATGAGACTCTTGTTTAAAGTATTTATTAAATCATTCAAGCAAACTAATAGCGCAATGCATATACTTGTTCCAGTCTAGTTGTATCTCTCTGTCACAATGTATTTTCTAAAGCTAAAAGGTCTTTCAGCTTTTTTTAAAAAGACAGTTTCTAGCAAATCACTTCATAAAATATAGTACAAGTTTCTATAGATGTGTGGCTATAATGATGCCACTATGGTGATGCCAACAAAAATTTTGATCTTCAAGTAAGAATTTTCAAAAAGTGATTTAAAAAAATGAACTAAAGAAGAAGACAGCCTTAAGAAACTGGTACTCAATCTATGAAAAGATCACTATGTCTAACTACTTAATCTAAAACTTGCTTTAATTTTCATTTATATACCTAAATATATACCACTGAGTACACATAGAATGCATACCAAAAAATTGGGACCACTATTATAGCAAAACCTTAAACAATAAACATTGATTTTACTTATTAGTTGAAAGTGAGGCAGAAAATACTTTATTTCCAAAATTTGGTCACAATTATTCTCAAATGCATAAACCTTCCATACAGGTTTAATAAGCACCCCATGGTAAACAGTTATACTTCAATAAGTATTTTTTTAAAGCTCCTATAACTGTAGAGTACTTCATTATAAAGAAACAGAAGCAGAAGGTCCTGAATTGGGCTGAATACAGTCTGAATCGAGGCTTTGCACAGGCAGTTATTCATTTAAATAAATTATTCTAACAAATCACTTGTCTCTTAGCCAGGTATGGTGGTACATGCCTGGAGTGCTGAGACAGGAAGATGGCAAGTTTGAGCCTACTCAGCTTAGCAATTCAGGGAGACCTTGTTTCAAAATAAGATGAAAAGGGCAGGGGGATATCACGCAGTATAAATACCCTGGGTTCAATCCTAAGTACTATTAAAAAAAATTGCATCATAATCTAGAAAAAAAGTATTAAAAAAAAAAGAAAAAAGAGTATTAAAAAAGAAAGATCTTATTTATAGGTTTAGTTTCCTATTAACTGAATTACATGTATTTAAGGTTTCATACATGTTAATTAAGTTATATGTATATTACAGTGTTGCCTGTAATAGTTATAAAAATTTGCTGTTACAATTAAAAAGTTATTTATTATTTTTACCTTCAGATTGTGTATTTGATGCTGGTAAACTATCTGGCTGATGCTGGGACTGATGGCAAGGATCGTAATCTTTGGATCTAACTGCAACATCTGGAGCATACGAAGGCAGGGAATATGCACTATGAGACAGGGGTTCCTGGGTGGTTAGAATGCTGGCTGATCCAGATGATGGAGTATCAGAGCCAATGATATGAGATGTACAAGAGCTTCCATTGTTAAACAGTGAGTCTTTCAAAGTATCCTTACTGGAACTAAGACATCGAGACCTATGATGAGAAGGGTATAGTTTCAATATCAAATAACAAATTGTAAAATTAAATTCATCTGAAAGACACTTCTGTGACTCACAGGTGTAAAGGAAAGTGTGTGGTAGGTTTAGCTACAGAGAACTGTTTCCCTGTGACCATCTGCAGTAGCTGCCTGTAGATTTCTCTCTCTTCTTCTTGAACTGTCTGTAAGAGAGGGGAAAAAAAAAAGATCTTAAACATATGCAACCAAGGCAAGTATTTTATGAAGTAGGACTAGATAAGCTCTCAGAAGCTCTACGAAAGCTAAGACAGAGTTCTAATGATAATTAATAACTATAGCACATTAAGGATATTCTAGAAAATTATCAAGAATAATCATTAAGTGTGTGTAAGAGGAGTGGAGTAAATTCCAGAGAGTATGGCTTCTTTTCTTTTTCTTTCTCTTTCTTCTGATACAGGGTCTCACTATGCAATTCAGGCTGGCCTTGGACTCACAGAGATCCTCCTGCCTCAGCCTCCCAAATGCTGGGATTATAGGCATATGCCACCACACCCAGCTCCTGAGGGTATGTTTTATAAATTATGAAAGACATATAAACAAGAGTGCAGAGAAGCTATAGGATATAAAACCAAACAGCAACCACCTTTTAAGTCAAATGATAGAGTTGCAAAAATAAAACATTCAAGGATTCCTAAATTAAGATTCTAACAAAACCTTTGAGAGACTTGATTCATGTTAGAAAGATCACAAGTAGCCAAAATAGTCAAGGTCAATGAGAAGGAAATATTTCTGTGACATTTTCCTTAAAATGACATTTTTCTTACTTAAGAGTGGGTATTTTTCAGAGATAGTTTTCTTCAACATTAATTTTTTTCTGCCCAATACACACCCTATAACATTCTTTCATTGACTTGAACATCTATTACATTCTAGTCACTAAAGATGATGCAGTGAGTAAAATTCTTGTTTTTGTGCAGTTTATATTACAGTTAAAGAGATGACAAAAAAACTAGTTGAATGGTATGGAGAATATTGACGGATACAGAAATCAATAGAGGAACAAACAAAACAGAACAGGTAAGATCTCTCTAAAAAGGTGATGTTTCAGCAGAAACCTAAACAAAAGGGAAGAAGTAAATCATAAAATAAATAAGTATTTTAGATGGAAGAAGAGCCAATGCAAAGCTCTGAGATAAGAATGTGCCTCATGTCCAATGAGTAGTAAGGTTAGTGTGAATTAACTAACAGCAGAAAGAAATGAGGTCACTTGGCACCTTATGTAAGGGTCTGTAATCATGGTAAAGTATCTACTCTGTACAAATCCCTTGAAACAATGGGCTGTAGTCAGCCCATTACACACTATTTAATACAACTTACACCCTATTTAATATAACTGAACTATTCCACACAACTTACACACTGTTTAATACCACTGAATGTTTTCACAAAATAATTTTTTCCTGAGTACTAAGGATTGAACCCAAGGCCTTCCCATTGAGTTATATCCCTAGCCCTTTTTGTTTCATTTTTGACTTGTGACAGGGAATCAATAAGTTGCCAGACTGTATTCCAACATGTGATCCTCCTCAGCCTCTCAGAGTGCTGTGATTACAGCCCTGTGATACTATACCTGGCTGATTTTTTCTTCTTGAATCTTTTAATATTGTTGTTGCTACATAATAAAATAATTATTATTATTTGGTACTGGGGATCGAACTCATAACCTTGTGCTTGCCAGGCAGGCGCTTATACCACTGAGCTAAATCCCTGGCACCTACATAGTAAATTATAATTACACTGTCAGTATAGTATTACTCATTTACTAGAAAACGTTTGATTTATTAGGTATGACAATTCCCTATTGAAAAGAACTATCCTCATATCTGAATAGCTAAGTGATAGAAAAAGAAGAACTAATTAGTTGAGCGTTTGGTAGAATAATGGCCCAAAGAGAAAAAAACTTCTTATGTTCCATGTAGGACAAAAGTATCTTATTCCTTATTCCAGTACATTAATACTGTACCCAAAATGATGGTGATCGTCTCTAGTGTTTGTGAAGACTGTTTATAGTACTGGGCAGGTAATTCAACAGCAGGACAAAAATAATAGAGAAAGATAATTACCAGGTATAAATTAATATCAATAACCAAATCTGTATTTTTGGCTGTTCTATTGGAAAGGATATTTGGGAAGTAAATTTAAAAGCCATAATTAAAAATCTCACCAGGGTACAATGGAACATGCCTATAATCCCAGCACATAGAGAGGATGAGGCAGGAGGAGCTCAAGTTTGAGTCTTGTCTGGGCAGCTTAGCATGGACTCTTGTTTCAAAACAACCAGCAAAGGGCTACAGCTCGGTGGGGATGTAGCTAAGTGGTACAGTATCCCTGGGTTAACACCCCTCGTACCAAAACCAAAATAAATGTCCTTGTATTAATATCTTAAATTGCCACTAAGATTCTTTACGTAAAAGGCAGACTGAAATACCATTATAGGTTACTAAACTGTGAAAGAAATCTTGACCAACAGTGATCTTTTATATAAAGGAAAGGCACATTACCCAGCACTTTACTGACCAGTTTTTGCTACCTCCTCTCCAAAAGTGAAGTGTTGACTTTACTTTCTAAACATACGAAATAAACCAATTAATGCACATTAGAGTTAATAATATGTTGTTTCCAGAAATGATAAAATGAAAGAAGGTAAGGGAAACCAGGCTATCTGGGTTACGAAAATTAAGTCTTACCCAAACATATATAACATTTCCATTGTCCTACCACAGTGGTTAAAAAATAAAAGTGTTGGCTGTATAATCGCATCATACAGAGGAAAATAAAATATATAACCTAGGAGGACAGGTTATCATACTACGCATTGTATCTCCTTGCATCAAAGGACTGTTATTCCCATCATATAATGACCTCAGGAGAACGCTGAGAAAAGTGAAATAGAAAGATTCCTTTTTTATCGTATTCTATCAACCACAAAAGCTTAAAAGCACTTTTCTTTTCACCAGGCATGGTGGGCCCCACCTGAAACCCCAGCAGTCTGGAAGCTAAAGCAGGACTGCCAACAGTGAGCCCAAGGCCGGTTTGAACTACACAGCATGGCCTTTCCTCAAAACTACAAAACACAAAATAAACCACTTTCCCTCTGTTAGTTTAAGCATACATTTATAAATAAAACACAAAAAATAAGTAATTATAAAGTAACTTTGCTAACACAAATTACATCTAGATTAATGTAAAGGTCTGATTAAAAGCCTAATTTACAAATAAAAGCCCCTACAAATAATTTTCTCAATAAGTATAACTCCAAAGAACCTCACAATTCATAGATAATATATATTGAATAAGAATAAATTATCCACATATCAAATGATTGCCCAAGGCTCATTAAGCCTCATACTTTCAGTTTAAACTAATTTGTGATTTTTTAAAAGGTTAAAGTTAAGAAATTTCCCTGTTTTACATGTTACTTTGGAGGTCACTGGGTTTTCTCTTTTTAAAAAAATGGTAACGAAAAACACTGATACATTATATTCTATCTAGAACCATTTCAGACAAAGAAAAAATAGCAAACTTTCAAAAGAACATATTTAACATTTGCTTTATCAAAACAATGCACAAAAAGCTATGTCTCTTGAAACTTCAAATAATCCTGTTTTAAAGCATCTGGTATACAAAGTACAAAATTTATTTTCTTATAGATTGTTAAACTTTTTTACTTAAATTAAGAAATAAACAGGACAAGAAGCAGTAACTAGACAGTATGTTAAAGTTACAGAAGGTAGCTAATGCTACCTTTTTTTTGCAGCGCCAAGGAATGAGTCTAAGATCTTCACCCTGAGTTACATTCCCCCTCCACCCACCTGTCCCCTGCCTGCCTGTCTGCTTGTCTTTTTCTTTCTTTTCTTTTCTTTTCTTTTCTTTTCTTTTCATTCATTCATTCAGAGATGGTCTCACTAAGTCACTATGTTGCTAAGGCTGGACTCAAATTTGCATATTCTTAACACAGTTTCCAAGGATTACATACCACGTGCTCAGCGTAAAGTTACATTATTTTTATTTTTTTAATGCTACATTTTAAAGCCTAATAAAGTACTAAGAAAAGTTTTAAAACATAAGAGTAACTAGGGTGCTAAATTTTATTAAGAAAAATGTAATTAAAAATAATGTCTACAGCCAGGCCTGTAATCCTAGTACTCTGAGAGGATGAGGAAAGAACATTGCAAATCTGAGCCCTGCCTGGGCAATTTAGCAACAGAGTGGGACGGTGACTCAAACTAAAAAAAAAAAAAAAATTAAAATGGGCTGGGATGTAGCTC
Organism: Dolichotis patagonum; assembly: GCA_004027295.1. Classification (NCBI taxonomy): domain Eukaryota; kingdom Metazoa; phylum Chordata; class Mammalia; order Rodentia; family Caviidae; genus Dolichotis; species Dolichotis patagonum. The sequence continues at coordinate 121,221 of PVJX010001771.1, read as the reverse complement.
AGTGTGAAGGCCCTGGGTTTAATTCCAATACAATCAATCCATCCATCCTGTACTTTGTGAAAGTCTGTGATAGATTCTTGTAATTAAGTGATATTCTGTAAGAGGCGCCATGATAAATTTGAACTGTAAGACTAAAAATTTAAGAGGACTCTCAGTGAATTTGTAGCAAATGAGTAAACCATTATGAATTATCTGAACAGCTTTATAATCTCCCTTTATTCCTGTATAGTGACTTTATAACACAAATTTCAAGTACATAATTAAGTAATTTTCTGTTAAGTCCAAAATGCATGGTCTATGACAATACTATAATGCACTGAAGAAAAACAAGAATAAAACCATCGCATTTTAGATGGTGTTTAGTAAATTCCACAAAAGCGTGCCTGAAAGCAACATGTAATGAACAAGAAACTATTTTTGTTTTATCATTTACAATCTTATTGTCAGTAATATAGCTTCTTTTCCAAACAGAAATTTAACACTATCCAAAAGAAACTGCAGTGATACTGGAAATTTTCTGTATCTGTGTTGTCCAATATAGTACTTTTAGCCACATGTAGGTAATGAATACTTAAAATGTGACTAGTGTAGAAACTAAATTTTTCATTTTATTTAAGTAATACTTGTGGCGAGGTTACCCTACTGAATAGCGTAAGTCAATGCTACACTTTGAATCAGTCATTCTGTACAGCCACCACTTGTATATTTCCAATTCTTTTGCATCCATTGTAAGATTGAATGTACAGTAGTAGCGCCATCTAAATTATTAATTTTATAGATAGCTCCACACTCCTGAAGTTGATAACAAATCTAAAATTTAAATTAACATTTAACTTTCTTAGATATTCCATAGCAAATTTATGTCTCTTGGAGATGCCAACATTACATGGGAATGGAAGTTCTCATCAATTAATATTCTAGTCCCAGGGAAAAGAAAGTATTATTTTCTGCATTACCTATTATAAAGATTAAATTATCTAAATAATCTGTTGAAATTTTGATAATAAACTTTGTTCTAATATTTTGTCCTACTTACATAGGTTATTTTGTTACACACATGGCTTGCTTTATATACGAACAGAATACAGACCAAAAAATCAACTAAGGCAAAATTTCCTGCACTTCATTTTATAACTCAGATTCAATTCTCAGCATCTTTGCACTGTAAGAAGGAGAACTTCAGCTCTGGGTCCTCCACTGATATAGCCTGTGGTTGGCAGGGTTGGACAAAGGATGAAAAAAAAAATATTTAGTCGCCTCTAGTCCTCAGAGCAAGGATGGTGAAAGGAAAGCAGGAATGGGTGAAAGCAATGGAGGTGAAAGGAAAGCAGGAATGGGTGGTCCAAAAGAGTGGCTGGTAGAGAATGGCAGTTTACAATGAACAGGCAGAGATAAAAGGATCAAGTATATATTAGTTACTTCCTATTATTGGGTCAACCCCATGAACCCCAGAAACCCCATGGCAGAAGACAGCTGCTCATTCCATGGCAGCCAGGAAGTCGAAAAGGGGAAGAGTACCACAACAAAGGAGTATGGGACCAGACATAAAGCCACATCAACGTGAGTATGGGGGAGGATGGTGTCCTCAAAGCAAATTAAATTCAAACTCTACCCTAACCTACCACAATGGGAATCCTAGTAGTCACATGTGTGAAAAGTTAAGAGCTGGGCAGCTGTTCTCAGCTGTTATGCTGCTGTAGTCTCTTTTTCCACACAACTTTTCTATACCTATTAAGCTCATAAATCTATTAATTAAGAAAAATATGAGTAATTAAGAAAAATTTGAGGTTTATACATAGTAACTAATATATACTGGGGACAAAACCAATTATAGAAAAGTAACACGTATAATAAAGAACAACTCTCCTTTTCACTGTTGCCCAGAGCCGATCACCAAAAGCAAATGTTGCTGTTTTTCATCTAATTTTGTCCCACTGGTTGACTTACTAGTTCTGCCATTCTTCATTTGAATATTTTAGATTGAATACAAACTTAAAACTAAAAATCTACTCATACTTTTATTCAACATTTACTAACATCACAAATAATCAAGTTTTGCCACCTAAGATATCTTCAGTTATCAATTTATGTTAATTATTTAGCATGAAATGCTGTATTCTTCACTCCATACTCAGCAAGCTGAATGGACAGAAACCATGCCACTGTACTAAATAAAACAAGGTATACTAGACAAGATTTCCTCACAAGAACTGGGTTTTAGGTCTGCCATTTACTAGTTGTGCAACCACTTACTTTCCAAATTTGTCAACTATGGACATTAACTCATCTTTACCTATTCACTGGGTTAAAAGAATTTAATCCAATAATACACGTAGAAAGCACATGAAAAACACTACTATATGAGGCCACTGTTATTCATTTATATCTCTACTGTAAAGCTAGATGCATACTAAATAGGCAATTGAACAGATATAAGCATAATTATATCTGTGCAAATTATACACTAGATTATATTAACAAAATACTTTCCCCCCTTAAGTTTAATGAGTGAATGTAACAACTCAAGTATCAACAGAACAACCTTTTTTTGGGAAAGTCTATGACTTTGAAGATGATCGTATCTATAATGACAGGATACAAATTGTTTCTTGATTCTTGATTTTGCTTTTATATTGGGGAACATTACTACTAGTGAGAAAGGCTGGTGCTCTATCAAGAAAATTTTATCACAACAAAACTGTTTAGCTAGGGTAACAGTTTTGGTTCAGGAAGCAATAGTTTAGAAAGTTTTTTTTTTTTTTTTTTTTTTTAGTTTCATATATGGAAAAAAGTTGTTCAGGCAACTCTGAGGATTTATAGTAAAGCCAACTATACAACAGGAATAGAAGATGCCAAGAAAAAGAAGTCCTGTTAAAACAGCTCTTTAAGTCCTTTAGAAAAAAATGACAGAATTCAAAGAGTAAATAAGAAAAAAAGCCCAGAAAATATTAAGTACATAGAATCGTTATAAATATCTACATCAGAGATAGCAAATGGTTCAAGGTAGGGCAAGTTTCTTAGTTATTAGCTTCTGATGCAGGTTTTTCTTACCTCTTCTGCTGTACTAATATGTCGTCGTTGAGTTTTCTTAGGGCTTAAAAGGCTTCGACGACAAGAACCACTCCAAGATGGACTTGCAACAGGCTTAATAGGAAAAGATTTTTCATATGCAGACATATGGCAGTGATGATTTGACTTTCCTGAAAATGTGTTTGATAACCCACTAAAAAAAATTGTGAGAGACATAAAAATGGTTAAGTCTATTTCAAGAAATAACAAAATAAAAATAAAAGAATTGATAGGGATATCATTTGTGGGAGAATTATACAATTATAGTTTACAATTTATATAGATATGTGGGGTTATGCCACTTAAAAGTTTATGTTAAACTGGGCAGAATGCCAAGTCAGATAGTTATCAAATACAACTTAAAGATGTATTTCTTGTATCTACGATGTAGAATTTCCTTTTGTCTGGAACCATGTAGCTACGTGGTAAGACACAAAGCAAAGAGACTAGAATTCTTTGGAAAACCTTGGTTTCGGATAGAGAAAAAAAAAAAAATATATATATATATATATATATATATATTTTTATCACCCCAGCTCTGTCTCCAAGCCCTTTGGAAGGAATTATTATTTTTTTGTTTTTTGGTACCGGGGATTGAACTCACAACCTCACACTTGCCAGGCAGGCACTTAAGCCACTGAGCTAAATCCCCAGCCCGTAGGAATTACTTTAAGTATGTACAGATGGATAAATCTGAAGCATCACAATCAACTTTTGATAGGAATCTTAAAATTTCCTGAAAGACCAATAGAGGGCGCCTATCCTTCATTGTAAAAACTTCTAGAAGGAATCTCACTGGCCTACATCATTTTATGAAACCGCTTTTGGCCTCAGTATTTTCTGCTCAAGAAATTTGTTTTTGTTTCTTTATACTATTTGTGCTTCATCTAATGAGAAAAAATTTTGTGGACTCAAAAGACAGCTCTAAGGATAAATCATTTTAAGTTTTTCTCCTATACGATCTTTTTCAGCTATCATTACTCATCAAGTCTGTAATGCTTACTCTTACCACACTGAATTTTCCTTCTGTTCCTAGCTAAGTGCTCAGAATAGTTACACAGCTCACTAAGCTCACAAAATCAGCTCTTCAAATTACTACATGTGGTCTGAATTCAAATAAACTGACTACATTTAAGAAAATAAAGTACATATATACTCTTTAAGTTTATAAATTCTACTAGTTTTTAGAATGAGGAAAGGAGCAAAGACTTAAAATTTCATCAACAATTTACTTTTTTTAGGTTGAGTAGCTACAGCTAAAAAAGGTAATAATCTAGGCTATATATTGTTTGGAAGAAGTATCATGAATTCTTCACACTGTCTTTTGTACGTGAATTTCCTAGAGTGTGCATTTGTGTATTTTTAATGTAAAGAATCTTTTATTTAAAAAAAAAAAAGGATATTTTTCAATGCCAGAAAATAGGAATGCTAAAATTCAAAAATTAATGAGGTTGGGCCAAGTAGACGCTGAGGCAAGTCTGACAGGGAATCCTACTGGTCAAAGTTTTGAGAACATGAGCAGTAAGCCTAATAATTAGTGACTTAAAACACACTAAATCCCTAACCATACACAAAAGATAACAGAAAAAAATTCATCTCACTGAAATGGCCACTAAAAATATTGTGAAAATTGGTAATAAAAAAAATCCTAATTTGCCGGGCCTGGTGGAGCATACCTGTAATTTCAACACTCAGGAGGCAGAGACAGGAGGATCACTGCAAGTTCAAGGTCAACCTGAACTATACAGTGAGCCCCTCTCAAAAGAAAGAAAAGAAAGAAAGAAAGAAAGAAAGAAACAAAGAAAGAAACAAAGAAAGAAAGATTGATTCAATTTATCCAGCCTTTTCCATAGGCAATACATTTCAGGCTAACCAAACTGCCTCAGCTAATTGAAAATATGAGTACCAATCAAAAAAGAAGAAATGACAAAATTACAAAAATATCATCTCATTAACTCTAATAAAATTATTATCAGGTAAGGATTAAGAACTATGTTAAATGAATGGCTATTACGTGAAACTACTCAGTCACATAAGCCCAAAGTAACATCATTCAGATTAAGTTCTAGTCATAAAGGGAAAAGCTTGACTGTACAATTAGGGACCAGACTGTCAATTCCCTAATCCAGGTCAATCTGGCATCACTAATGACAAGAAAACCAGAATAAGTTACTGTTTGTTTTTCTTTTGTTTTTGAGACAGGGTCTCACTAGGTTGTTTAGGTTGTCTTGGACTCACTTTGTAGCCCAAGATGGCCTTGAACTCGTGGCAATCCTTCTGCCTCTGCCTCCTGAGTGCTAGCATTACAGGCATGCGTCACCATGCCTGGCCCATTTGCTTCTAATGTGATATAACACAGCATCATCTTTTCTTCTAGCCAAAAATTTAGGTTACAAAAATATAAGGAATAGAGGACAAAATAATACCATGAAGCAGTAACTTGTCAAGTCCAAAAAGTGGAACTCAGTACAGAAAAAAGTCATGTTATTAAAATTGTATGAGCTTATATTTGAAAAACAATGTATGTAAAAGCATAGAAAATTACCTGGAAAGATATGTACTAAGATACCACAACACTGCTTTCAAGCTGGTAGAAAAGTGACATATCTGTTTTATTTTTGGGCTTATCTGGATTTTCTAATTTTTCACTAAGCATATGTATTGTTTCTATAACTTTATTTTTAAAAATAGTATTGAGTAAAAAAAGCAACCTGCTGAATAAAGTATACAGAAAATCTCTAATGAAGACAAAAATCATACAGTACTTCATATGTATTTTTATGCTATGTATGAGCGAGAGTGAAATAAGCATAGGAAGTTTTAGAAGGAAATACCAATGGGATGGGAATGAGATTGTGCAGTGGCCAAGGGATTTTTAACTTTATTGGTAATGTTTGATTTTTATAAGATAAATGTATTAATTTTTACATAATTTGAATATTTAAAAGTGGTGAAGATGATCCCTGAGAGCAATGACATTTGTTCCCAGAGTCCAGGTGATAACAATCATAAAGTAAAAAAGCCATCTTGTTAATTTTGATCAATATCAGAGGGGTTTGACTCAACAAGAACTGATCTCACATTCCTTGAACACAACAGCAGAAATTTTAAGCCATAAACATTGTTTTTAAAACACAGTATTTTACTAATAAAATATGGGCATATAAACTAGAATCAAATTCTCTGTACTCTCTAATTTCTCACAGAAGTAGCTAATGTGTGAAGCATAGAGCTGCTTTGGTTTACATCTGTTCTTGGCTCATGTGAAAGCCTATTAGACATGCTGGTTCCTTTGCTATTCAAGTTGCACTGATGTGCACTTCAAAATCTGTGATAGCTAATTTATCCTGAAGGGTTCAATACGTTCAAATCCACTAAGATTTTTCTCACAACTCTCTTCTAATATAGTAAAGTCTGGCTAACACTAAAATTTATAACTTAAACACTGGAAGCTTGAAACTGACTTGTTTATATCTCTACAGTTGAAAGTCCAAAAGTGGTATGACTCATTCAAAATACCAATTTAACAACTATCTTATAGCCATTTGCACTAATATCTAAGGAAGAGCTTAAAAACGAGGCAAATACTAACCTTGAGGTCTTACGGGTTTCAAGGTAAAGACTTCGGCTGTTTCTTGATTTTTGTAAAGTTGAGCTTGGTACTGGAGTGGAATTTCTCCACTGGCCATTTGCACTCTGGCCGAAAGTCCTTATATCGCCTGAGCCAACATAATTGTCTGAGGAAGAGTTGTCTAAAAAAACAAACACAAACAAAAGTTTGAATAAATTAAATAACTACAGCTGGTTCTCTTTATAACTGCAACCATGACCATCACTGTATTCCAAAGTAATGTAGCACATTACCATGTCTCTCATGGAAGAAAGATACCAGTCTCAACTGCCAGGAAAGTCTGCAGTCAGGAAACTTCTACAAACTATAATTGATTCAGCCATACTAACCTGAAAATTGATGAAGGAGCTGAATCCTGCCACAGCCATGTGCCTTATCTGCATCAATGTGACTCCGTGGTGTCCACCAAAAGTCAACATTTTACCCCAACTATATCTTGCAAGCACTCCCAGGCCTGGGCCTGAAAGAAGGTAGGCCAGACCAGTAAGAAAGCATGTGGAGGGCCAAGGAGAATTGTAATTCAAATGAACAACAATTATTGTTTAATAAGCAGCTGGTTTCATTTTCTTCTTTTTAATTACCATGATCAAGACTCAGGAACTCTCTCAAAAAGAGCACAGTTAACCTAAGTGCTGCTTATACTGGCCGGCTTATGGGAGGAACAACCCAGTTTATACACCTGGTTCTGATAGGACAATCTTCAGTCATTTAATGCCACAATTATCAGACATAGCAATATTTCAATGCTCGTGATTACACTCAGACTGAGGATTGTTTGTTATATGAGTTTTATGACTTCTGGGTTATAAACTAGGGTGACAAAAATCTTAGTTTCATCCAGGAGTTGTAGAGTAATTTCTATACCCTCCTCTATAAGCAGGACTGGACAATTTAAAAATAGCTCCTGCAAAATAACTTTACATTTTAGGTTATGGAACTGAGGAGCTTTAGTAAAAAAAAAACAAGAATAGCGAAAAAGGAACCCTTTTCACTGTTGGTGGGAGTAGACTGCTGCAACTACTGTGAATATCAGTGTGGAGGTTCCTCAAAAAACTAGGACTAGAGGCTCTATTTGACCCAGCTATTCCTCTTCTTGGTATCTTCCCCAAAGATTTAAAAAGCATCATACCACAGTGATACATGCACACCCATGTTTATAGTGGCACAGTTTGCAATAGCTACATCCTGGAAACAGGCCAAATGGACAAGGATGTGGGTTTTTTAATACAATGGAGTACTACTCTGCCATAAAGAAGGATAAGCTTGAGACATTTCTAGGTGAATAGATGCACCTTGACACCATACTGTTAAGTGAAATAAATCAGACACACATGTATAAATACCACATTGTTTCTCTGGTTTAAGAAACTGAAAGCATAAATAAGGACCAAAATGTATAATAGATATTGTGAAACAGGGAGAAAAATGTTTAAATGGGGAAGGAAACAAAGGAAAGGGGAATGGTAAAGGGAAAGAAGGGAAAAGTGAAACAGACAAAAGAAAGACAAAGAGAGAGAAGAAAGGAAAAAACCCCCAAAGCGAGAATGGCTGAGTGTGGTGGCACACATCTGTAGTCCCAGCACATGCAAGGCTGAGGTAGGAGGACTGCCTCAAGCTTGAGGTAAGCCTGGGCTACATAGTGAGTTCAAGACGAGCCTGGACTACATAGAAAGAGGCTGTCTCAAAAAACAAACAATAAATAAAAATAAAATACAAAAGAAAAAGCACAAAATCAGGCAGACTGATTAACCAAAATAAAGTAGTTCCCATCCTACCTGACAGCATCACTGAGTAGTTTTCTATTGCTAAAGGGGTCTAACAAAGTTAGAGAGGGAGCAAGAGGCTGCAGATTCACTGTTTCAAAGTGAGTATTTAACCTGACATTTTGTTATCTCTAGAATCAGTTACAAATGCTAGAAATAAGATCATTGCACATACATACTGACAATAAAAAACTAGGAAGAAATACACTGGAAATTTAATTTTTATGTTCTACTGATAGAATGCTGGTTAATTTTCTACTTTTCTTAACAAATTTTCTACAGGGCCCAGCAATATTTTTATGGCAATAATAAAATAAACATTATGTTAAATGTTATATTAAAAAATATTATGTTCAATGTTATATTAAAAAATAAGTATATAGACCATTATTTACTATGACTACAATCATTAAACTGTTCCTGTTAACTTTACAGTAACTCTACAGTAAAAGGGTAACTGTTAGGTAACCTAACAACATATTTTCTAAAGATAAGATTATTGATAATGATCCTAAACATTAGCAAAAATAATTTCATCTTTATCTTTTTTTGAGGTTTAAATTTTTTTTAAATTTTCTTTTCATATTGCTTTTAATAAAACTGGGGAACTTGAAACCTGACCATTACTGTTATTAACATGAACCAGTGCTGCATTGTTTTCCTAAAAATGTATTAAATTAATTCTTCTTTTTTTCCTGCATCCAGGATACAGTTTGCTATATCCCCAGCCCCCCTCCCTTTTTTCCCCCTTTTATATTTTGAGACAAGGTTTCATTATGTTTTTAAATTGTCCAGGCTAGACTCAAACTCACAATTCTCTTGCCTCAGCCTCCTAGAATGTTGGGATTTTAGGTGTGCACCACCATGCCTGGTTTACTCTAATCCTGAGTGCACTGAGAAGCAAACTTTTTAAAGGTTTGCTCTACAGAGGTAGATTCAATAAAACATACTAAATGATTCTAAAGTTTGAGCTTTCTTGCTCATTTCCATCTTGGTAAAGGAGATGGTAAGAGAAAAGATAAACACCATATGAGTCCGCTTGGAAGACTAAGGCAGGTATCCTGGGGATTCACGTGTAGCCAAACCATGAGGTTAGGCTCAAGGTGACTGGCTACAGGAATCAATGCAAGGATTATTAGAAGAGATTATATAAAAGAGGTAATACAGACAAAATTCTGCAGGATTTGCAGTGAATTAGAACAGGTATTGCAAAACAAATCAAAGTTTTAGAGGTACTGTACATGGTAAAAAAAACAAAAAACAAAACAAAACAAAACAAAACAAAAAACTTGGCACTGGGGACTAAATCCAGGGCCTTATATATGCTAGCATGAAATCTACCACCAATCTATATCCCTGGTACCAAAAGCTTTTAATTCAAGACTTTATTTTAGAAAAATATATAAATGACTGGCATTCATGGATTTAAAATTGTAATTGTTAGTGAGCAATCTTGGAGTGTGTGACATGTGATAAGCTAGTTTGAACAGGGACTAAACAAAATTTGGTGGAGAAAAAAAATAAATCCTGGTCTTCAAGCTGTGATGCCTGACTGATTCCGCCAGGTTGGACACTGAAACCACAGCCTTCACATGGAGTTACATCTCTAGCCATTTTTTTCATTTTGAGATAGGATCTTGCTAAATTGCCCAGGGTGGGCTGGGACTTGGGACTCTCCTGCCTCAGCCTCCCAGAGTGACACACTTGAAGGTATACATCACCTCAGCCAGTTTCAGGAAGTGCATTTAATAGTACAGCACTCTCATTTCAGTATGGTTTTGTTATGCTTTTCTCTATTCATTGCCAGGTATACAATAACTGTTACAAAGTTTGTTTTTCCTAAAAACTTCCTAAGTTCAAATGAGAGATACACTTTAATGTTTCTGATACGAGAATTAACTTGTGGCAAAAAGATAATTATAGAAAAACTAACTCATCAATTATATAACTAACTCAAAATCTAGTAAATATCATTACAATCAAGAATATGAAGATGTGAGATAGTCTTGAACATACCCTAAATATCAACGGTCTACTGTAATTTAAAAAAAAGGTATTTTACAAATGCTCTTAAATCATGCTACTAATAATAGCTGAAAATGGCAAGTGTGAAGTAGACCTAAACCATGGGAAAAATAATGAAGTAAATGAAGGTACAGGTCCATCACTCCAAATCATAAACCCACGGGGCCCAGTTCTATTTCTAAATTTAAATTTTTAGGGTATTTAGGAAGATAATCTGATATATAATACTTCCAACTATGAACTATAGTAGCATGCTATAAATAAACATACTGCTATATATGTGGCAAAACACATAGATATTCATATTTACAGAGATAAATAAACACAAAATATAAACAACTTCATGTTAGTTCATGTAGGCTTTGCCAAGGAACAAATTTCAGGTCAAATCAGGTCAGATTTGGATATTAAGTAATGAAAAAACTTTGGTTTTCAGAGTTTAGTTTGGAATTGAACATAAATTTCAATGTTGTGGATGTGCATATCAATTCCATGGATTAGAGAATAAAAAGAAGTATGAGGAAGAACATATGAACTGATAGAAACCTAAAACTACAAAATTTGAGTTTTTTTTTTTAAAAGATTTTATGGGAAAATCATATAATGTGTAGTATAAATGTATACACAGATAAAAATCAGAAGCTATTCCTTGACAGGGAATCCTGGGTCAAATGTAATTTGTAAGAGCCAGGGAGATACAGCTCAGTAGCACAGCACCTGCCAGCCAAGTACAAGGTTCCTGAGATCAAGTCCCAGCAAAAAAAAAGGGTGTAATTTCTAGTTTTAGTTTTTTTTTTGTTTTTTTTTTTAGTTTTAGTTTTTTGAGGAATCTTCATACTAGTTTTCATAGTGATTTCCTAGGTTACATGGAAAAAAAAAGCAGTAAGTAATAGGGTATAACTTTCTATACAAGGGTTTATTATTAAGAAATTATCTTCAATCTAAAGCAAAGATTCTAATGGTAAATCACTATGTGAAATTATGAGCAAACGCAGCTTGAATTTAAGTAGAAAATAAATGATCTGATTTTGTCAACAACTAAATTATCTCTTCTCCAGGATTCATAATGAGCTATCAAACCAGATTTCAGGTGCTCTGTTCATCAAAAAAGCCCTTTTTCAATAGTAATAACAGTATAGTTACTTTCTGAGTTAATTGATATTTTCATAAAAACTGCACATATACTATGTGAAGGCCATTGCCCATCCCGAGACATAATCCAGGACACCTAAAGTACCATCCACCTAATGTACATTTAAATACAAATCTGTAAGAGTATCATACTAACGTCTTTTTAGGGGAGGAGATCGCATCTTGCTGACAAAGAATCCTGAGGAAGCCAAATAACAATAATTATTATTTGCATTTCATATTTATCATCTCCATTTATCCTTATAAAAAATTTCATTTAGGCAGGTTCAATGGTATTTGCAGTATTCTCATATTTATGGTAAAATGAGACAGGGAAAAGACCTGGGAAGACCACTGTAATCTTCCTAAGTTACTGCCTAAATGCTAAAACAAAATTCTTAAGTTTCCCAAGTCAGCAGAAAGTATAAACAGGGATAGGACAGCCAAGAGATTGGTGACTTCTGTCATGGATCACAAGCTGGACAGACAAGCCCTTGAGTATGCAAGCATATGGCTGTGGCAGGTGCTAGATAGAAACACACAGTTAACATTTCCTGCCCTGATGGAGGGACAAGCTTCGGTAGAAATAAATTTTTAGGTTTTAGTGATTCGAGCAGAATAGACTAACTGTGGTTTAGAACAATACAAAACAAATCCCTCTTATAGTACATACACATATCCCAAAAAAGTAAACATCAAGCAAAAACAAAGCTATATTGTTTTCTATAATGGCATAACAGACAAACAGGAAAATAGTTTCTACAAAACTTCCACTAAAAAATTAGCATTTGGTTGAGACTAGATCCATAAAGTATTAGATCAATGACATATATACACATGAAAAGCTTATTAAAATGATGCTTTAGCGAAGAAAATGCATTTTGTTTTAACAATGTTTTTAATGTTAAAAGATAATATGCAAAAATGATTTACTAGGGAGAAATCTGAAAGTGCCTTGATTACAAGTAAAGTATCGTACCTGAGTAATAGTTTGGACTATAAGCTGCACTCCTTGTGGAACATGTCAATGATCGATCCAAATTTCCTGGCATGGAAGGTAAAATCTAAACAAAGAAGAAGATTTTTCTTAAATCATATTTTTGACAATAAAAAGGAATAAAAATTTTTATTAAGAAAAACTATTAAACTATGGTGTATTTTGCAATATCAATATAATTATAGTATACTTACGTATATATTATACATAAACTAAATACTCATAAGAAACTTGATGAAATATTTCAGGTTCCAGGGAGAAAATGGGTAAAAATCTGCTATATAATTTTATTCAAAAGCTCTTCATTGGAAGGTAAAGATGTGTTAGTATATCCTATCTGAAAGCCAGTTATAACATGGGCTATGGAGAGACTGAGAAAACCAACTTGATTTTGATTTTTTGAAAACTTAGTTCTTACACAGGAGTAGTTCACACTCTTAGTACAAATTTGAATTATTTAAACACATACTTGTCATTTAAATAATTATGAGAGGATGGATGCTACAGGTATTCAATGTCTTTCCTACTAAGGATATATTCACACAGCAAAGAACTATCTCATCCACATACTAATGGCTTCTTATTAAGAAATACTGCTTTAGGGCTGGGGATTTAGCTCAGCGGCATAAGCGCTTGTTTCCAAGTGTATAGTCGTGAGTTTAATCCCCAGTACACCCCCTCCCCCCCAAAAAAAGAAAGAAATACTGCTTTATTAATAGTGCAACTCACATTTTAACCCTGAACTTCCTCATACACATAATCTTAAAATGGCTGTGTATTTACACTAAAATTACTGCTCAGTAATTTTAAGACACTAGTTTAAAAGAACACTAACCCATGCATTGACAGCTGATGAACAATGAGTTTCAAAAAGGTGCTATTCTGAAATAATAGTATTTTGTCTTAACACTTTTGCCTTAACTTTAATACACCAAGCAGAACTCTAAACACTAAAATTATTGACTAAAAAAAAAAATTCACATATATGCTTGTATTTTTGAGTGTAAACATTTAAACCACATCAGATGAAAACCAACAGTGAGCAAATTGATTAAAGGAAAAAAATGATTCTTAACCTGCTGGTCAGGAAGCGAAAGCTGGTCCTCTGGAAACCCTGACTGTTGCAGGAGGTGGGTTTTGAAGATGGAGTTATGGTTCACTAACGTTACTTCTCCAGAGTCCATCCTTACCCTATCAGCAATATCATCTGGGAGAAAGAGTTTAGATTAGTTTAAGTCATTAAATTCTTAACGCTTTTCCTATGAACCAGTCTTTTCATCTAATAAAAATGGCTTCCAAATAACAACTCTAAAGCTCTTCCTTCACAGTTAACCACTGGCAAGAAATCTCAAATTGTCACTGTCAAAAGGGGCCCACACAAAGAAACTGGCTCACTTGGAATTGAGAACATCTATCAAATAGTTCAAAGTGTATACAGGAATAAAAATTGGGCAATATAGCAAACCTGTCTTGAAAAAAAAAAACCAAAACCAGGGCGGGGGCATTTTCATTATTCAGAAACAAACATGGCTCACACTGGTTTATTTCTTGTTTTGATTTAAAAGAAGGTAATTTAAAACAATTCACTTGAAATTTTTTTGTGAAAAGTATAATTTATTCATACAGTTCTTAACAGATGTCAGTGCAATATAATACTGTGGCAGAATCTTACTTTAGAAACATTTTTGAGACCTTTGTTACTATAAAAGAGCTAAAATAAGGATAAATGAGAAAGGATCTAAAAAGCTAATCTTGATTACCAGCAAGGAAAGAAAACAGAAACAACTGATGGGGAAAGGAGAAGACAGACTAATCTATAAGGGGAAACACAGAAAGTTGATGGAAATTTAAAAGGAGTATGTGGAGTGCTGTGAGATCTTATTGTATAGATTTTTCAATTTATGACTAACTTGGTTCCTACCACTGATCTTATATTGATCTCCTTAACAAAGTAGCATGAATAAAACAGTGGAAAATGTTCTAATCACAATGAATTCTCAGTATTACTAGGTAAATGAAATGTAAGATTTATTCTACTCAAATTATCACACAGAAGGGAGTGTAACACGGCAGTAAAGATAGGAACTCTGGAACCAGAGTGATCTAAATCCAGGCTCTGCTAGGTATAGTATATGTAACTTTAGGGTTGGTTTTGGTTTTTGAGACAGAGATTCACTATGTAGCTCCAGCCTCTCAAGCCTGTGGATTATAGAGACAGGAGTTCAGATGTGTACCACCATGCCTGGCTCCTAAGCAAGTTCCTTCTGTCTCACTTTCCTTGTTGATAAAACAGGGACAATGACAATACCTATTTTGTAGCTTCTATTAGGTATCCTTGTAAGGTGATCAAAAGAATTAAATGAATTAATATATTTTAAGTACTTAAGACATGTAAACAGTAAGCACAGTAAGTGTACATTTGGCTTTTTCAATATAATGAATGAGAAAATTCTCCTAAATGACTCTGCAAACAATGTCCTACTTAACCAAAAGAAAATTATGTTTGGTATATAAGATTAAGACTGGCCAGGCATGGTAGTGCACACCTGTAATGCCAGCACTTGGCAGGCTGAGGCAGAGGATTGACATGAATTTGAGGCCAGCCTGTACTACATATTGAGTTTAAGATCAGTCTGAACTACATTGCAAGATTCCTATCTCAAAAAACAGAAAAAGATTAAAATTGTTCTTAAAATTATTATGCACCAAGATAAAAATATTGAAAATGTCAGGGAAATTCGTTTTCCCTAACCTGAGATACTAAAAGGATTAAATGATTATATTCGTCTTACCCATGTCGAGTCTTTTCACATCACTGACTTTAGCAAAGATACAAAGTCCTATAAAAGAAGGTACAAAACAGAAACATTAAATAATGAAATTTCTGTCACATATTATAGAACAGGAAGTCACTCAGAGGTAACATTTGTGTTCTTACTGGAAAAAAAATTTAAGTTGGTAAAAGAATTGTCTTGATGGGAAATCAATGGAAAACAAAATTGGCCTGAGGCACTTTTAAACATCTCTGCAAACTGCAACACTGAACAGCAATTACAAACTCAAAGAATCATAGAATATTAAAGAAAGAAGCAAGCTGGGACAGACAACCCACAAGAGATTACATCGCATAAAGTTAGTAACTGCAATGAAATTAAAACCCAGAAATTATTCCCAATCCATTGACTTTTCTAATATTTTGTGCTAAACCATTTTATAAACAAGTTATAAACCTTGTGATGACTGAGACTTCTCTTACTCAGTGGCCAAATATAAAGCAACTGATTTGCTGAGATGATCAAGGAATACATTCCAGTTGTATCAACTACTCTGTCTTCCTCACATCATCCGTCAAGCTGCTAAAAACCAAAGTTGAGAATTTAACATAGTAGTGTTAAATAGTAGTAGTATAGTACTTTTAACTTGTGTGAAACCCTAGGTTTCATCTACAGCACCACAAAACAACAAAAATAAAATACCACTAACCACCAGAATATCTTACTCTATACAATGGTCTTATCTGTGGATGATTATGTTCCAAGACTCCCATTGGATGCCTGAAATTGCAAATAGTTATAAACCCTGTGCATACTGTTTTTTACATATATAAATATCTAAGATAAAGTTTAATTTATAAATTAGACATATGAGATTAACAATAAAACAGGAAAATTACCAAAAAAGCTATAATGATGCAATCTCTATGTATTTCTCTCTCAAAACAGGAAATTTCCTTTAATTATTTGGAAACCACAGCTGACTGTTAAATAATAATTCAAACTACAGAAAGCAAAAATCACAGATAAGAGTAGACTTTCCTTACTTTCTTCTTAAAAGCCTAACTGCTTGGAACTAGATTAATAAACATATACTTGGCACACAGTAATGCTTTTTGGCAGACTTCCAGGAAGAGACTAGGGGTGACAATAATCACATTTACATTTTTTCAGAACCTGAGCATTTTTTTGGATTGAGCACTTTATTGAATACATAACAATACTAGAGTTTCAATATATTCAAGAGACTGCAAGATAATAAGCATCTTTTGTGGCCACAATAGCAAAAGTGTGCACACAAAGAAAAGCTGTTTGAGTTTTCCTCAGCTTAGTTATGGACTAAGCAGAGCAATTACTGATTTACCTACACTTTCTGGGGAGGCTTCTCAGAGTTCAGGCCTCAAATTAAGGTTTGAACTATCTTTCTAAGTGCTCAAGTTAACACAAGGGTCCTGCTTGGAAATTCTCTTGGTTATTCTTACTCATCTCCTTTAACAGAGCAAAATTACATGGATTCCAGATTATGGGGGAGAAAAATACAAATAATTTAGCAGTGCTTTTTCACATTTTACTCTTTCAGCTCATTTCCTGTCACTGTCATAACTAGCTTTTATTTATTTTATTAAGGAAATGCCAATTTAAAGGTCTGATGCCAGCCATGTGAGCTGACATAAACCCATAATCCCTGCTACTTAGGAAGCTAAAGTAGGAAGACTGTAAGTACAACATGCCTAGTCAACTTTATGAGACTCTGTCTCAAAAAAAACAAATGGGTGAGATGCTGCCTCCTAGCAAATCACTTGCCTAGCATGTAAATAGGTCTGGGTTTAATCCCTAGTAGAAACAAAAAAGACAGAGACAGACAGACAAAAAGAAAGAAAGGAAAGGAAAGGAAAGGAAAGGAAAGGAAAGGAAAGGAAAGGAAAACAAAAGAAAGAAGCAAATAGTCTGCTGACCCAAAGGATAATTCCATGTAAATTTTGTCTTTTCTTGGGATAGAAGAGGGAAAAAAGCTAAAAACTCAAAAGAATTTTAGAGATTGTGTCCAGGGAGGTTAATGACTTAGCTAAAATCAAAGAGAAGACAATTGGGGTATCCTGACTCCCCAGCAAATGTGCATTTCTAACACAACACAATACAACACAAGTGCACAATAACATATCCTCACTCAAATACTTATATAGCAATTAAAAAATAATCTCTACTTCTGGGGACTATATACTGATTTATAATTTTAAACAATTAAAGCCCCATGTTTACATTTTAATACAGATGTATCTCATTTCTTTCCAGTGCTTACAGTATTTTCTTTTAGTCACTTTGTGGTCACACTGGAAGAAGAGATACCTGAAGATTCTGCTGGAAATGCTGCATCAGGAACCTTATTTAATGTCACCAAATTTTTGCAAAGATAACAATTTTTTCTTTTAAGAAAGTCATTCTAATACTTAATCACTAGTATACATGGATGAATTTATTAAAAGAATACATGCAGTTGAAATTATTCAGGTGAATCAAGTTAGTAGTGGGACACAGGTAACAAGAAATTTAAAGGAAAAAAGGAAACAAAGTCCTGAATGCAGTAAAACCAAAGTAGTAAAACACTTACAAGCTCATGTATTAGGAAAAAAGTGATTATAAAAGAGAATAACTGGGGCAATAATCAAGTTACTAAAAGATGTACAGATATACATCTATTGAGGAGAGGCACTGTGCAATGAGTTGTATGCAGACCCAAGATGTGGTTAGAACAATTTAAGATAGGAGAAGGCTGTGTAAAGGGTCCTGTGAATCATCTTACTGAACTCTGGAAAAAAAAAAAATCACAGATACAGTTGGTACTATATCATGTACTTGTGCTTTCCCCCTTAGTATTTCTACATGTAATCTGTCCCAGTTTCTAATACTTTAAGCACCTTAATATTCTAAGCTTTATAAAGGAAGTACATTTAATTTCTTTGACATACACATATTTATTAAACATAGATTAAGTGTGGGGTATTGGAGATACAAGGATCCAAGAATTGATCCTTGCCTTTGAGAAGCTAATAGGGAAAGCCAGATCCATAAACAGATACAGTAAAAACTGTAAAGCTAGTACAACTGGTAGGCGATGCGGAAGTCTGTGAAAGGGCTTCCAAAACTGTAGTTAAGACTTACATCACCTTAGCCAGAAGCAGCAGAACCTGTTTTTGTATCCATCCACTCCCTCCAGACTTAACTCATCAGATGTGCAATAGATGAAAACCATATTTACAGTTGAGATAATTAACTTAAGTCAGGTAAAAATGAATGAAGCTTCCTGAAAGATCTGAAGAGACTGGGATTGGGTCAGAGGAGAGGGTATGTAAACTGGAAGGGTAAGGGATCATGCTTAAAGAGATGCTTAAGGCTTTGCTGCAACTGTAAATCCAAAGTCAGTGGTAATCTACAGTTCAACATGAGTCTTTAACCCAAATCATAATTCATGAAGAATAAAGACTTTGGAGATGATGTGATCTACTCCATCCAGAATATCCAATTGCAACAAGGACCCCAAGACAAATAGCTAACAGCTTATAAAAGGCTCTGTAAATTTTACAAGAATCACCACCACTCCAAATACAAAGTGCAACAAACGTGAACTGAAATAACTTTAACAAGTGTGACTTTAAAGTGATAAAGGAGTAAGTTATAGACAACAAGATAGCAGAAATACTGCAGAGGCACTGATAAACAGAAATCACCAAGCTCAAGACAAGAGAAACTGGGCATACATCCATAAAGGTCGCGTTAGGGTATACCGAGAACGAGACGGTTCGAGAAATTACCAAGAGGCGATGAGCCGGGTAAGCACACTGTGACTGGTAAGGGGATTCTCATAACCTGGGCGGGAGGGTCCGGTCGTTTTTTTCTCTCCGTGGCACTAGCGATATCACACCTCAGAGAGATATCAGAGTTAAGAGTTGGAAAACTGACTATGTTAGACGCAGAAAGAGCCGAGAAATACCACTCAGGTCTGCGCGAGAGGTGAAGCAGGTGTGAGTGAAAGCTGAGCTTCTAGCGAAACCAGCTCTCCCTCGAGAAAAGACCCTACTCTGGCGGGAAAGACCCGAAATCCCAATCGGCCTCTTCTCGTGCAGTACAGCTCTTGGTGCTGGGATGCGGCCTGCTGAGACCGCAGAGAGACGGCCTTTCCGGGACTCCGGAGAAAGAGGCCCGAAGAGCGACCGCGGGAAGCCTAACTAACGGCCACTGGGCTGACCGCGGCCGCCTGATAGCAGGGGTGAGGGGAGGTGGTCCCAGGGGGCGGGGCAGCGGGTAAAGCGCAGCCACCGCAGCAGTCCACCCTCCCGCTCAGCGCAGCCCAGGCCGGTGGGCTCTGTCGCACGCTGCCTCCCGGCCCAGACTCCCTCCATCCTCACCCCTCCCCCAGCTTCCCGCCGCCACTCACCGAACCGGAACCGGCTGCTAGGCAAAGGTGTTTCCGGCCGGGCGCGGAAAGCTAAACCCGGGAACCGCCGCGAACCGGAACCGCCTCACAGCACCGGAAGAGCGCTCGGCAGCGGCCGAGGTGGGGGTGGGGCAGGAGGTCAAAGAGCAGAATGTTCAGGAGCCGAGAACGCCTGCGCTTTGTGGCGACGCCTCTAGCTCAGGAAGCGTCTAAAGCTATAGTCATAATTTCTGTTTCCTCTTCAGTGTGGGCTTTCCCCTTTTCTACTGCTAGCGGACTCTTGGTCCTTCGCTTTTTCTGTTCCCTCGGACGCCTTACCCGCCTCCCTCTGGTTCCGCAGGCGATTTTTGTTTCCTCTCGGGTTTCCATGGCAGCTTTTCCCTGTGGCCCTAGATCTTTAGGAACTTGTGGTCTCCTTGGCAAATGCCCACTTGAGATCCAAGTCTATCTCCAGCTATATCGTATCTTACTGTGAATTATAGAACGTTAGTATTTGTAGAGGTGTATTGGAAATGTGTTAGTCTTAATCAGTTCTGGTAAATGAAGTAATTTCTCCAAGTTATAAAGTGCATAGCAGATCTACAACTAGGGCACAAGTATCTTATACTCTGCACCACGTGGTGCTTGACTGACCATTCTAAAAAAGAAAAAAAAAGGCAATCTAGGGACAGTTTAAATTAGACCCTGACAACATATGGAAGCTTCCAAAACACTGAAGGAGTCTGAAACATAGGCACCGTTCTCCTGTGGGGCCTTACAGATCCACTTTTCTGGGAACAGATAGGAAAGGACTTGGAGCTTGACCCTTCACAGGTCCTTTCCATTATTCTTAGGACCACTGTAATTAACCTGTAATCTATGTCAGAGTTTTCAAAAGAATAATAACAAGAAATAAGATTGTTCATTTAGACTATTTAGGAAGCCTCACAATTTGCACCCCTGGTGCAGAAGTTTTAGAGAAGACTTCCCGAAGATAGGCACCATAGACCCAGGTGACTGCTGCAGTTTGAGTACAGTCTTGAAGAAGAAAGCCTCTGAAAGCCCCCAGCCTTTTCCACTCTTTCAGTAGGTAGGAAAGAGGGAGTATTTGCTGATTCCAAAGGATCCAATATATAAAACTAAATTATGTGTATCACCTCATGTATTAATATTTTTATATTCTCAAGCCCTAAGAACTAGTAGTATTGAGCATCTATGGTCCATACCAGTCATTGACACCTTTAATTACTCCATAGATCTGTTTACTTGGATTAAGTTCTGTCTTTATTTCTAGGAAATAACCATGCATAAAGAAGAATTTCATCTGAAATTTTTCATGTGTGTGATTCAGTCTCGCCGGTTAGTCAGGACTCCTCAGGTAACAGGTACAATTTTGTCCTGATTGGAGTACAGTATCAGTAAATGGGTCCTTTGACAGGAAGCCTTGATATAGGATTTAAACTTTCCAACGTAATTACTGAGTTAAGGGGTTACTCTATTCCTACTATGATAACATATATTTCACTGAGTCTCATCTTTTCCTTGTACAAGTATAGATAATGACCTGGTATTTAGGGATAAGCTCTAACTAAGATTGAGAGTCAACAAGATTTATAGCTCATAAGGTGGTCATTGATTTTTGTGTCCTTCATGAATTCTTGTCTGGGGTCATCTATGGGAACCATACTTTCCATTGTAATTGACACCCCAAACTCTATAAGATAAATCAAATCCTAAAGAAAATGTGTCTTCTTTTCCACTCTAACCTCAAAATACATAGAGATGTGTTTTGCCTAGCCTCTGTTCAGGTCAAAGGAATAGTTGGGTTTTTTTGTTTTTTGTACCAGCAACTGAACTCAGAACCTTATGCTTGCCAGGCAGGCACTGTGCCACTGAGCTAAATCCCTGGTCCAGGAATAGAATATTTTTGAAGTAAGATAATTGTTGAGAATGGTCATTACTTCTCTTATTTATATTTATGGAAAAAACACCCTGGACAGCTGAAAATCATAGAAGAAACTAAAAGGTATGATGAGTTCTTCCTTTCAATCTCACCTTGAGGGTGACCTGCAACTATTGCTTCTCAGCTGGGGAAACTTCAAATTCCGGCATGCTCATACCAAAGCTACGACCAAGGACAGATACCTTGAAGAGTCTAGATACTGTGGATGATCCAGATACCATGGAAGGCATACCTATTTTCAAAACTGGTGAGGCTTGTGGGTAAATAAGGGGGTGAGTGGAAAAGAGTATTGGAAACTAGAAGGTTTGTACATAATCATATTATAAATCAGAGTAGACTACAAAAGTTGAAATGTTAGTTAAGGCACAAGAAAGAAAATGATTTGTATGTATAAGTGCACATGGCATGTGAAAGACAGAGACAGACAGAAACTGGAAAACTGAAGAGGAGCACCTCTCTGTGAAGAATAGCTTGATTTACTCCATATTTATATTAGTTATTCTGTTGCTATTACAAAGTAGCTAAGGCTGAGGAATGTGTAAGAAGTGATTTATTTATTATTTTCAAAGTTTGGGAGACTGAAAGCTCAAGACTCGGCAGCTCCAGTTATTTGTTCAGCCTCTAGTGAGGATTGCCTTGGCCGAGTCACATCATGGCACATATCATCATGACAGGAGCATGTGTGAGAGAGAAATGTCATGTGGTGAAACAGGAAGCCACAGAGTGGGGCGAGGCCAGTCTTGCTATTTCATAACAAAGGGAACTAATGGGGGTCCCATGGAAACTAATTCCTTCCCCAGGCAGTGCTTCCAATGATCTATTCATCTTTTATTAGGCTCTACCTCTTAAAAATTATATCATATCTTAATACTGAGGTCTTCCAGCACATGAAACTTTTGAGGACACACCCAACCCACATCCAAACTACAGCAATATTAAATCAGTTGGCTCCCTTATTACTGTAAGGTTTTACCTAACAGTCAGAAAACTTGACTTAGAAAAAGGTGAAACTAGAAAATGATTAAATTAAGGAATTATGTTATGAAGTGATTCTAAATACTTTAAAACTGTGCCTTAGAAATCCATTTAATAACATTTCTCTTGTATTTTTTAAATAATGTTCAGTTTATTAGTAATTTATATGAAGTTTCAGAAATACAGCTATACATTTTTCTGCACTTAAATGCATCTACATTGAAGTCAGTTCACTGAAAGTATGGCCTGAGTTCTCACTGTGTGCCCAGCAATATACTAGAAATGATAGAAAAATTAGAAAACATATGTACATTATAAGATATATCCTTATCATTATTCTAATAGTTATAGTTGGAAAGTATCTTAGAGGTTAGCCCAACTACCTTATATTTTATAATTAATTTAGGACTAAAAAGGTCTTCCTCAAGACTTTAACAATTTAATAAAGATCCATGAAATATATAGCAGTATCTATTCATGCCTTTTTGTGCACTCACTATTTGGAATCATTGTACTAGACTCGGTAGGAGATGAGAAAAAGAACTAGATGTTTTTCCTCTTTCCCATGAATTGATGATCAAAGACGAGAAATGATTTGAGATAATATATAGGTTAAGTGCTTGATAACTGGCTCAAAATGTTGAATTTTTAAAGAAGAAGCCATAGAGATTTAGAGATGGGAGGAGCCAGGAGAATGCTTAGGCAGAGCTTCACAGCTCCAGCTGGGGACAGGCCCCAAGGTTCTACATAATCTCTAACTTAATGCAGTGTTTTAGTAGACTCAGAATTTATCCACACTTACAAAAAATAGCTTATGTAAAATAACACTAATTTATTCATATACTTGGGCAGTATCTATAAGTAGCAGCTGTGTGTGATTTATGTCCCTTTACTCAGACTTGCTTTGTCCCTGCATGGAAAGCATCTAGTAACAAAATAATTCAGCTGATAGCTTTGTTCTGCTGTTTCTTGAGTTTGTGTTGATTATTTTTTATTTGTCCTCCCCTTTCCTACTTTTTCCATTCTCATTTTGCTCTATTTTTAATACTTGCCTCAGACCCACTTTGCCCTGATGATCCATTTGGGCCCATTCTGTAATTTGAGCTCATCATTTTCCTATGGACACAATTTTAATACTCAGGTTCTGCCTTTAAAACGTAGGTCCTCAGGTAAAAGCCACTCTTAACCTGTCCAGCTTTCCCACTACAGAAAAGGAATCAAATATCTTCCCAGCACTAGTGGGGCCTTCATTCTTCCTTTTCTACTTGCCTCCATCTTTCCTTCCCTTTTCCTTCCTTTGTTTCTCCCTCCCTTCTGTCTCTGTCTCTTTCCCTCTCTTCAGATGAAAGAAAGTTAGTTGTGCAAATACAATATTGGTCATTGTTCTTAGTGCTGCAAATAAATAATAAAGCAGATAAGTTGTCTTCATTAATTTACAGTATCATGGGAGTAAGACAATGACTATATAATCATGTACAGTTATAGAATTAGAATGATGCTAATGCAATGGAGGAAAATATCATGTAATCAGGGTTTAAAATGGAACCTAAGCTGACCTGGGGAGAGGGAGGGAGGAGGAGAAAGAGACAGAGACAGAGACAGAGAAAGGAGGAAGAGAGGAGAGGAGAGGAGGCAGAGAGGAGAGGAGAGGAGGCGGAGAGGAGAGGAGAAGAGAGGAGAGGAGAGAAGGGAGATAAAGAAAAAGAAAGAAAGGAAGGAAGGAAGGAAAGAAAGAAGAGAAAAGAAAAGAAAAAAGAAAAAGAAGTAGGAGAATGGACTAAAAGGAAACAGGTTATATCATGTACAGGTACAAATTCTCTCTGATGAGTGTGATCATTATGTATATCTAAAATGTACCAATAAAATCTGATTGGAAAAGAAGAAAAAGCAAGCAAGCTAGCCAGCTAGCTCTCAGGAAGCTCTACAGGATAATATACACCAGCCAGGCAAATAGGGAAGAAGAGCTTCTCAGAAAAAAAGGAAGTATAGACCCTGCAATAAGGAATTTAGTCCATAGGAGGAGTAAAATGGGCCAGTAAGACTTGACGCTATGAAGAACAGCTGAAGGGTGAACTGTAAAGACAGCCCAAGAGCCAGATGTTACGGTGCCTTCTAGGTCTTGTTAACACCTTTGTGTTATGGAAAGTCTCTCAAGAGTGACAGGATCACATTGTATCTTAAAATGATCTTTTTGACTCCTGGGTACAGAACAGATTAGAGGAGGATGAGAGTAGCTACCTGCCCTGGTGAGGTGCCGCCACTGCCTTGCTGTGTTCCTGGCTTCTGGGCAGTGCAGCCCCATAAGGCGCTCATGAGAGACTCATGTCATCAAGTAACACAGATAGCAGAGGTAAGCACAGAGCTATTAGTACTATAGGCCACAAAACCATGATCTAATAACCCTTTGTTGCTGTGTCTTCCTGAAAAATCCATGGGCACTCCCTCCTTGCTCTAAGTACAGATGCGTGTAGAGATGCTGAGCAGTAGCCCTCAAGAAAAATAGAATACATGTTGTTTGTGGTTTCATGCTTGGCAGCTGTAGCGGTAATTTTCTCCCACTCATTGGCTATGAGTATAAGCAGCTCTGCCTGGACTATGAGGTAAGCTTTGCGTATGTGTGTTCTTGCCAACAGAAGCCTGCTGGTCCTGAACGAGGGCATAGCCAAGAAGTTGGTCACCCAAGCTTCACCTTTTACCCCTTGTCCTGGCCTCTAGCCTTTGTAAGAAAAGAGTGACCCAAGATACCTGAGATGCTGCCAAATATACTATAATGCACAGGAGTTCCCTACAGTAGCAAAGAATTATGTACCCCAAAATGTCATTATTGCTAAGTTTGAGAATAATGTGTTATTCCTCAATTATTTCCTATAATTTTTGTAGTTCTTATGAGCACTACCATTAGGAGAAAATGTTTTCAATGCAGTTCTTTCAGAAAACATGTGAAAAGTTACATTGCTGATAATCTCTATTAGAAATGACTTCAGCTACAGTTCCCTTGTGTACGTGAGAATCCTTACTGACAGAGAAATTCCAATAGAATTTTCCAGTGAATATGAGATTGTATTCATCAGTCTTTCATCATGAAAAGTGACCCCAAATCATTAATTTTTAGTCTTTATTTTCAATATTATGCCTCTATAAATAACCCTTGTGCTTCCTCATAAAGCATTTGTACATAGTGTTTTTACTATAGTTTCATTCTTGATATTTGCTTCTGGATAATTTACTTGACTGAAGGCACATTTAGAATTGTATTATGTACTGAGTACTATGGTAGGTCTTGTTACTAGCAACTAATTCAAATGATCAGAATGTGTTGCCTTCTTTTATATGGACTTTTTGTATATTTGTGATCTGCTGTCCAGCCAAGTGTGGCATATACTTCTAGTTGCCTGCCCAGTATCCATTCTCATCTTTTCCCATGTCAAAAGAATCTAGCTTCTGTCAGATGAGTACAATGTGCTATTTTTTAAAAAACATCTTACAGGTTTTGTTGAAACTAGTACAGCTAGCCATATGCAGGCCACTGCTGGACTGGGAACAGCCATATCCAAGCCTCTCCCCATGAGTCAGCATCATTCGTGGACTGGGGGGAGAGAGAACAGGGCCACACCAGGAAGCAAGCCCACTCTGGGAATCAGTGCCATGCACAGACCACTGCTGTACAGAGACCAGCCAGACCCTAGCCCCTTCCAGTGTATGGACTGGCAAACAAGAAGTACCAATCTCCTCACGCCCCCTGTAAATGACTGGCTTATCCAGAGAAACACAGGCTGTGGTGATATCTACTGGGGTAAAATGCAATTGGAAGCCTGTGGTGCTTCGGTGTTTCACTGACATTGCAGGTCTAGAGCCAGAGGTCTGATCATAGGTTCAGAGGATAGTGGTACAGTGTGGCATCTAGGGGAGATCTCCTTCTGAGGGGTGTACCCATTATTGACTCCTTATGGACTTGTTTTGAAGTCCTATATTGTTTCCATTGTTTTGTTGGGCTAGGTTTTATTCTCTTTCTTTTTGTTTGTGTTAAATCCAATGGCATGAGCAGCTATTTCAAAGATAGCAAGATATATTATGGTAGCAATTTTGGATTTGCTATTGGCTTGTTTTAAAGTACTTTACTGCATTCATTGTTTTGTTTTTATTGTTTCTATTCTATTCTGTTCTGTTTGATTTTTACTGTGTCCAAAGTTATCTGAAACTATTTTGAAGACATCAAAAGGCATTATGGTAACTACTATTGATTTTGTAATGTTTTGAAGTCCTGTATCAGTTACACTAGTTTGTTTTGATTGGTTTTATTGTTTTATCCCCTTTAAAATAAATTTTAAAAACCTAGTACCGTCCATGTTCCATAACCCTGGCTGTTAACAAATAATCAGATGTCACTGTATAGTTTTCTTGGAAAACCTTCTTGATTGTGTTGAAATAGGGTACTCCTTACCTAGATTGTTCTCTTCATATTTTGTTTGTTGCCCTTCCCTCTGTTTCTCATCTTGTCATGTGAGATCCATTTCCTACTAAATGTGGAAAGATCCATTTTGTGACTGTGAGGGTAAAAACTATAGTATATGGAGGAAACCACAGAAAAGTTGTAATGATCCTAGCTTTTCTGGGTGTCTAAAATTAGTCATAGATTTTCTACTTCCAGGTTATACATGAGTAAAAAGTAAAATTGATTATTAGGGCATTTGTTTGTTTGGTTTTTTGTTTTTTTGAGATAGGGTCTTTCTGTTGTAGTCCATGCTGGCATTAAACTCACTATATAGACCAGGTTGGCCTCAAACTTGTGGCAAGCTTTCTGCCTCAGCCTCCTGAGTATTGGTATTACAGGGCACCGCCATGCCCAACCAAAATAAACAAAAAGCCAAAATACATGGAGTAAAAGATTAAATTTAAAAAAACCAAAATAGCTGAAAGTGTGGGACAACTACTTCTAGGACAAAAGCTCGGAGGCAGTAATTGCTTTGTGGGCCAGGCTCTAATTCAGCATATCTGACTGCCCACTAGACGTAAAACCTTGCGTGTACATAAAGATTTCCCTAATGGGCACCCTGCCTACATAGCCAGTGACTTACATGCTACTTCTCACTGAGCTGTACATGGTAGAGCATTCCAACGAGCAGTGCTATACCGCAGCTCCTTTCCGGAAGGTGAGATCTTACTGGCATCTTCTTTTCCATTCATCTAGGCCATCTTACAGCAGCATCACCCACTCCCCTGCTGCCCTTCTGATGTTCTGACAAGTGTACTCATACTCAGGTGGTTTATGCAGACCAAAATATTCAAAGTTATCCTAACATTATGAGTGCAACTGATATGTAGAGATTATGATTCCTATCTATGGCTGAAATTCCTTCCAAGTAGGGATACTTGCTTTCCACATCAAGGACCAGATTTTCCACATATTTGTTATGTTGTAGAACTCCAAAAATGTGGACTCTTGCCAAAGAAAAATCAGTGGAGTTCTGCCTCTGTGAAGATTGCCTTAATCTCAAAGTAGCCACCATTTAACATTGATCTCTTCATCTCAGACTTGCAGGATGAGTTCCACAAAACTTGACTTTTTATAGAGCTAAAACTCTTAGGGCTTTTTAAATAGCAACTGAATTGGGAAGTTCATTGAGTGGCAAAAATAGCCTTAAGATGTTGTTCTTTGAGGCAAATATACCCATTGATTAATATAGATGATTATATATACCTTATATATGCATAAAGACATTTTGGTCAATGAAAGACTGCATAAACCATAGTAGTCAGTAAGGTTATAATGGAACTGAGAAATTCCTATCACATAATATTGTTACTATATCTTTTCTATGTTTGGATATATTTAGGTCCACAAACACTTAACCACTGTATTACAATACCCTACAGTATTTAGTATGGTAACATGCTATGTTGGTTTGCATACAGTCTAGTTACAATAGGCTGAATCGTATAGTGTAGATGTGTAGTACACTGTGCCACCTAGGTTTATGTGAGTACACTCTGTTATGTTCACACAGTAACAGAATCTCCCAACAGCGCATTTCTCAGAACACATCCCTATTATTTAGTGTCACGTGAGTATATATGTTCTTGGATCACCCTACTCCTGGCAGTCCAAATCATATTACCCCTCAGTCACTGGGGAAAACATACCTAGGAGCCGAGAGGTGTATTTCTTGCCACATACTTACTAAACAGCTTAGGCGTCTGCATTATTCTTGAAGTATTACCAGATCCCAAGTGTAAGGCTTCCAGTATTGTTCTATACAATAAATTGTTTGCCTTCTCTACATGACATTACCAAAAGCTTGCTGCCTTAAGGAAAGGAAAAGGTATCTGGTCCGAGGTTTAGGTTGTATATCTCAGCCGATGGATTTATCTACCTGTGCCTTCATTTGGAGTTGAAAATGGTTCCTTCCTGTGACCACAGGAGTCATCTTGTTACTTCTTATTCAAACTGTCTTTTTCAAGTTAATCCCAGCTGTCATAAATGATTCTATAGGAGCTATCCACTTTTTGAGGCATATAGATTCATTCTTCAAGTGATGGTGTTCTTGGATTGTCATATTTTAGAACAATGGTTTTTAAACTTTAACTTGTTTCAGAATCACCTGGGGCAGTAGGGGCAAACTTATGGCTCATGTGCCACAACAGGGTGTTAGTTATTGTTAAAATCTCTAAAAGATTCACCATCACTGAAGGATTTATTAAAACACATTGCTATCTGAGCACAGTGGTGCATACCCATCTGTAATCTCAGTGCTGTGAGGGGCTGAGGAAGGAGGATAATAAGTTCAAACTCAACCTAGGCAACCTAGTGACTTAGTGAATGTAGCTCTGTTTGAAGACCATGGGTTTGATTCCCAGTAGCAAAAAAGCAACAAAACCTTGCTGTGCCCCACCTCCACAATTTCTGACTCAGTATGTCCAAGGTAGGGCCTGAGAATTTGCATTTAAAACCAACTTTCAGATCATACTGATCTGGATTGAACTACAAACCATTACTTAAACTGACCAGGATATGCGGAGAAACTCAACCTGCTGATGGCAAATGAGGTAAAATATCCAGACCCTCCAACAGAAACTTTCACTGAAGTGACTGGTCGAGGGTGTTCTGTCTCCAGGGATTACTCTTTCCCACCTAAAGCTAAAATTGAACCCCGGCCCCCAGTGATAGTAGGTTCATATCTGTGGCCAGAATCTGCTGTCTGAATCTTATGGTCTAGTGGGGAAAACAGGTAATATATACCCTGTTAGCAGGTAGTGTCTAGATGAGACCCAGAGGCTGTATTAAAGTGAAAGAGCTGGATAGGTATTTGTTGCAACACAGAAAACACATACCTAATTGCTTGAATGTTTTACACTATTAAGCCACCAAATCATTGTGGCCTATATTCTAATTCTAATTCTAATTCTAATTCTAATTCTAATTCTAATTCTAATTCTGATTCTAATAAAAAGGAAATCTTGGTGTTCCTTTGATATAAGAATCCTAACTTGTTACTGCCTCAGATTTTTTCTATTCTCCCTGAAAGCTTCTAAATGTCATATCTTTAGATTTTTCTGGCCCACTCAGGTTAAGATAATGCCCTTGTTCCTGTACTTCTTTGCCTGTTCTTTATAGCACTTATCACTACTTTATGTGCTTTGCTTGCTAGCACCTAAGTTCCATGAGGACAGACAGAGCTTTTTTGTTTTTCCATATTGGGTCCCCTTAAACCTAGAACAGTTCCTAATATATAACAGGTGTGCATTGTTTGTTGCATGGAAACATGAAACCTGTAATGTGTTGTTTTTCTCTTGGGCCACACCTGAGGAGCCATCATACCTACTTCTCATTATAAAATACCCTGTGGCTCACCATTACTAACATTATCAGTTTCTTTGTCTTTTCATTACAATGCGTTTACTATTGCTCTTTACCCACTCTAAGTCATGGCGGTAGTATATGGATTCATGATATGACAAAAATCATTTCTTTGTGCCCCCCATCAATGTTAGGCTCTGGCATTCATTGTAAAAAATACTCTTGCATACATGAACTGTTCAACAACCTGGTGGTGATATATAATTGTGTCCTGGTTTGGAGGATATTGTCCAAAGCTGTCCACATCTTCCTTTGCCTGTCAGACAGAGCATAGGCATCAGGGAGGTTAGAGCAGGAGTCACCGATCAGAACAGGTCCATGGCCTGGTAGGACCTGGGCTGTACAACAGAAGGCGAGCAGTGGATGAGTGAATAAAAGTTAACCTGTATTTACAGCTGTTCCTCGTAGCCCAGATTACACCTGAGCTCCATTTCCTGTCAGAACAGTGATAGCATTAGAGTCTCATAGGAGAGAGCCCTACCATGAACTGTGCGTGCAAAGGATCTAGGTTGTATGCTCTTTGAGAGAATCTAATGGTTGATGATGTGAGACGGAGCTGAAGCAGTGATACTAACACAGAGTGACTGCAAATAATTAGCAGACAGGTTTGAATAGAGATCATAAATAACCAGTTGCCTGCCAACTCATCACAACCCTATCAGTGAGAGGCAGGTGACAAGTGAGCTGCATTTGATGGCAGGCTTTATAGTTGATGTACTTCAATTATACAGATATATCTGGTGGTGGGATTTAAGTCAGAACCTGATACTTATTTTAGACCGTTTGTGGCGCATCTGGTATTTTATTTACTATTTCCATCCATGTCTCTTTCCTGCAGTGCACATTTGTCTCAGTCACAGTTTTGGTAAGCCCAAAGGTTGTTGGAGACCTTCTTTTAAAAGGAGGAAAAACCCAATGATGAGACTACAGAAGACTCTATGACTACCAAAAAAAGAAAGCATCACTTAAAGGAAAATACCATGAGTCCTTAAATTATGGGTTCATTGCAACATTCACCAAGCCCACTGTTTATAGTATGTTGTGACCATCCAACAAAGCCATGAAGCCTTCAAAACTGTTTCATCACATGGATAAGACTTTAGAGTTTTTTTTCAAAGGAGAAAAGTGAATGTGAAGAGCAAAACAATTATTAAAGGTCACTGCTTCCTCAAATGTAGCTGCACTAAGAGTAGCGTTGTTAATGGCTAAATGCATTGTTAAACTAAGAATTTCTTTACTTGTTTATTTTTTTTGGAACCCTTTAAAACTGTTGATAATGAATTGATCCTGCCTGCTACTAAGGACGTTTGTCATGAACTTTTAGGGGAGACTTCAGTTCAAAAGTTGCTTTGTTTTCCTCTATCTGCTAGCACATAACTAAGTGAATTGATGAAATAGCAAAAAGATACTGAGGCACAATTTTTAGAAAGGATTAATGTGTAACAATGGTAGAAAATCTAGGCTACTGAATCTATCAGAGTTGACAACAAAGGAGCAATGCTTGTTTTTGCATGAGATATTTTTCAGGATGATATGCAGGAGAATATGTTATGTGCATTTTTGTTGTCAAACAATACCACAGCTGCAGAACTATTGCAAATCTTTGAATGATTACACATTAGGAAAACTGAATTGGTTATTTTGCGTCAGCATAGACATAGATAGAGAAGCTGCTGTAGCTGGGTAACTTTCTGGTCAGAGGTTGCTTCTGAATGTGTGTCATCCACAGAGAAATACTGGTGAGCAGAAAAATTTCACCTGAATTTAACAGTGTTTTACAGGATGTGATTAAAATTATTGGCCACATTAAAGTAAATGCCCGGGGCTGGACATTTAGCTCAGTGGCATAAGTGCCTGCCTGGCAAGCACGAGTTCATGAGTTCAATCCCCCGCATCCCCCCCAAATTAAAAATAAATAAATAAAGCAAATGCCCTTGAGGCATGTGTTTGTGCTGCTTTGTGAGTAGTTGAACTTACAGCACACTTGTCTTCTCTTATACACAGAAGTGAGATGACTTTCAAAGGTAGATCACTGGCCAGTGTTTTTGAGTTGTGAGAGCTTCTCCAAAGATTTGTTTTAGAAAAACAGTCCCCACTGGCACTGCATTCAGTGGCACAGAATGGATCACAAAACTCATTTACTCATGATATTTTTCAACCTGCTTAACAAACTCAGTTTGTTACTTCATGGGGAAATGACAACTGTATTCAGGCTTTTAGAAAAAGTAGCTATATTTAAACCTAAACTGGAATTATGGGGGGGTGATGGTAAGTAAACTTCAGGATTTTTAAAACGTTTCAAATGTTGGCAGAAAATTTTGAAACATTCAGAGCTTTCTTTCTCCAAGCTGATGCATGATCACCAATTTCAGGTTTCAGAAATCTTGGTATTACTTCCCAACCACAAAGGATCCCTAAACTGGGAAGAAATGGATCCAGGACCCAATTGTGAATAGCCTAATGAATTGACTTTGTCCACACTAGAAGAGGAACAAGTGTTTGAGGTCACAAATCACAGTGGCCTTAAACATACGTTTAAGACAACTTCATATTTCCATACTTTCTGAGTTGAGGTCAAAGTAGAATATTCTGAGATTGCCACCAAAATGCTGGAAAGATTACTTCTATTTCTAGCATCTGAGTGTATGAAGCAGAATTTTTGGCAGTTATAGCAACTAAGATGAGATTACTTTGAGTGTCACTGCCTCCCATCACTTCTAAATGGTACCATCTAGTGCAGGAAAATAATCTCAGGACACTCGCTGATTCTATAGTGTGGAGAATGACATAATAATTGTATTACATATATAACAATGAAATAATAATAGAAATAAAGTGTACAATAAATGTGATGTGCTTGAGGCATCTCAAAACCTTCCCCTCAGTCTGTGAAAAAATTATTTTCTATGAAATTGGTTCCTGGTGTCGAAAATGTTGAGGACCTCTAGTTCTGAGCATCTCAGCTTCTCCACTCAAGCACACTACTTGTCTAGCTGCTAGGTAATTCTCTTTAAATATACTGCTCTCCCACAAAATGTCTTCCTTCATAATAGTTATAACTTTTCCCTTTTACTTACCTGCCTTCACACTCTAATAGCTGGCAGAGACCTACTGAGTGCTGGGAAGTCTAATAGGACCCTCTACATATTTTCCTGTATGCTGCAGGTATACATATTTTCCTGTATGCTTCCTGTAGGCTGCATAAAGAATTTGCCTTTCACTGCTCTGTACTGGGGTATGGCTTAACATGAGATGTCTTGTAGACATTAGCTTTACTTGGCATGCTAAAAATAGGAAAACTATCACCAAGTAATGAAAGACAGGCAATGATAGACTTTAATCTCATGATCTCCTTCCATTTGACCACTTTTAAAATATATATATTCAGTCTTTATGATCAATCACCCCCTCACTCACACTCCATACCAGTGCAGCTTCCCTTAAGTTCTAACTGTCAGCTTCAACAACTGATAACTGGGTATATTTTGGACCAAATCCTAGCTTTCTATCAGTCCTGTGGCTAAGCACTATATGTGAGTCATTGCAATAGACATAAAACCTCTTGAAAAGCCTAGCAGAGAGCCCTAGGTTATTCTCCAGTGAAAAGCCAGCATCTTTCAGGTTTCTTTTAGCTGGAGGATCTGGGACATCCTTTTCTAGCTGTATTAAATCACACTAGCAATCAAAATAACCTTAGAATGAGATTACTCCTGCCACTGGCTTACTCTGGTTGCCTCAAGAATATATTGTATCACTTTTTGTTTGCTTGTATAACGTGCTACTTTCTTCTTGTGGTCCATGCTCTTCTAAGCCTTCTTGACGCCTAACACAGCATCCTAGGTTTTATGTCAATGTTTTGATCCCTTTCTTAGCACACTCTTCCTTAAACATCACACTGTGTTCATTTGTAATCATATATATGACATTTGCCAAGATTTCAAACATTCTCTCCATGATTGATCCACCATCAAATTATAAATTCAAAATTTGATTCATAATGTAAGTCAATCATAGGTAGCTAAAATACCTCTTTCAAGTTGTAAAGATTCCTATAAAACTGTATTTGAAATTTGAAAGTTGTTTGATGAACAGATAATTAGGAAAAAGAAATATGCATGGTCTTGGAGTTTAGTATTAAAAGGAAAAAAATCTATTTTTATAGGCTAGTCTTCTTTCATTGTATTATGAAAATTTCTAATACTAGTTGTTATGGCTTACATTTAGATGTCCCCATGAAACCTCATGTGGTCACAGTTGGGGCTTTTCCAGAGGTGGTTGGATCTAGTGTGTGTGACACTGGAATTGATTCATGATCCAATGCTAGGCTCAAGGGTGGTAGGATTAAGAGTATGAGTGCTATTCACTCTAAGTAGTCTGGATAATATAAAAGGGCAGAAAGAAACTGCTAAGGTCCTTTGTTGCTTTTGCTACCTTATGCATACCATGAGCTATTCTTCTCTGTGATGCCTTCTGCCATGTGCCACTTTGCCTTGGAGCCAGCCAACTATGGACTGAAACCTCTACAAACTGTGAGCTAAATAAATTTCACCCTCCAACTTTGGGTGTCAGGTATTTTGTCTCTGCAACAAGAAAAAAGTAAGACAACTGGAATATTTGTATCCACTGACATGTTTTCCTTAAACAATGTTGAATAATTACCACCAGATTTTACTATTCATATATTTTGTTTTTTCTTTTTGTTTCATTTACCCTCAAAAATATATTTATATCATATGAATTTGATATATTATAGATGTTAGTAGAGTTATTGATTTCTTCAGTTATAATCTAGGACCAGTGAATTGTAAAATTCCTAAAAACAGTTCTTATGAGTCATCTAGATCGTAACTCCATGACAGCTTATTATAGCTCAGTACCAGTCACAATGGCTGCATATAACCTCAATAAATACATGTTGAATGTATAAATGAATTAATAATAAAAGTTTTTAAGGATTCCTCTCAGGAAGACTTTTACAGTCACCTCTTAACATGAAATGTGTCTTCTGCTAACTACACTATTTTATATTGCTTTTTAAAAAACTAATTTAACTCCCATTAAGTAAAATCCTAAAGTTTGGAGATTCCAATGAGATGACCATAGGTAAGACTTGAGTGCTTCTGAAAAGTTAGCCTTTTCTAGGACCCCACCCCAACTAACATTTTAAAAATTAATAATAATCTTGGAGCAACCAGCCTGCTGCCCTGGTAAGTGGCTGTGGTCTGGTAAGCCATGGTCACACCAGGGTGAGAAGCAGCAGTGTCTCCTGAGATCCATGCCATGTTGGAACTTAGGGTGCTGGGAAACCGAGCAACCAGCCTGCTGCCCTGGTAAGCGGCTGCGAGCCTATAGGTGTGTGGGCTGAGAATCAAACATCCCATCCTCCCCTCCCTCCCCCGTTAGCAAGTGGGAGCCAGAGACCTGAGTATCTCTTGGGAGGTTGACCATATGTAATATAGCAAATAAAGGGGATTTCCTTCTACCATCTCTTTGAAGGCAAATAATCTTATCACCATTTTGCTTTGTCCTGATTAATGGTATTGCACTATTCAATATTCTGTTTTGATAAGTTCTATAATATTCTGTATTTCCTTTGATTTTGCTATACCTGATTGAAAGTACAACTATTGTGAAGATAATGAGATATACTATGGTACCTATTACTGTTATCCCAGTAACCTGCTGTGAAGTTCTGTACCAATTTCACTACACTGTCTCAGTTGGCTTTATTCCATCCTGTTCTGTTGTATTTTACTACCTTCAAATTAATAAAAAAAATTTTTAAAAAGAAACATTTAACTTGAAAGCAAATGTATAGACTGAAAAATCAAAGGACAGAAAACAATTGTTCCATACAACAGGAGATCAGAAAAAAAGCAAGAGTAATTTTCCCATCAACCACAGAATGGATAAGAAAGACGTGGTACTTTCGTACCATGGAAAGCTACCCAACTATAAAGTAGAATAATCTTGAGGTTTTTGTAGGTAAATGGATGCAACTGGAGATCATGTTCATGGGTAAAACAGTTTGAACTCGTATGAGTGAACACTAGCATAAAAAACAG
This sequence comes from Dolichotis patagonum, assembly GCA_004027295.1. NCBI lineage: Eukaryota > Metazoa > Chordata > Mammalia > Rodentia > Caviidae > Dolichotis > Dolichotis patagonum. The sequence continues at coordinate 84,562 of PVJX010001771.1, read as the reverse complement.
AAGGAGTTAGATCAAAAAAGCACAATATATATTATAAAAGTGATAGGGGAGTAAACATCTGGGAGGAGAAGGCAGTGACACTGTTAATTTCTTACTGTCTTGGTTTAAACTCTTGTATTGTTTTCACAGTTTTGTTAGGCTTGGTTTTGTTCTCTCTTGTTTTGTTAGATTTTACTGTGTCTGATGGTATGGGCAGCTATTTTTAACATAACGGGATGTATTATGGTATTCATGGTTGGTTTCCTATTATCTTGTTTTGAAGTCCTATAATGTTTTCATTCATTTGTTTAACCAGTTTTATTCTGTTGTGTTTTGTTTGATTTTATTATGTGTGATAGTATAGACAACTGTTTTGAAGAAAACGAGACATTATAGAAACCATTGTTCATTTCCTACTATTTGGTGTTGAAGTCCTGTAATGCTTTCATTCTTCTGATTGGTTTTATACTATTCTGTTATGTTTGATATTGTTGTGTGTGAAGATATGGACAACTATTTTGAAGAAAACAAGAGACATTATGGTAGCCACTGTTGATTTCCTGTTGTCTTGTTTTGAAGTCCTGTGTTGCTTGCACTGTTCTATTCTGATTTGCTTTGTTCTGGTTTTTTTGTTTTATTCTCTTTAAAATAATAAAAGATTTTTAAAAATTGATAATAATCTTAATGGACATTAGAAAGTATTTTTTTACATTTTAAAAATTAATGTGTTAGTGATAATGAATGAAGAGTGAATGAATGAATACATTCATGGTGAGGAGTTGGTTCAAATGCATAACCATCTTCATCTTCTTTACTTCTCCTTTCCTCAGATGAAGTGAAGTGGTTTTGATTTGTTCTTCTTTACTGTGAAATGGTGTTGAACATTTTTTTCATATGCTTATTAGCTGTTATATACCTTCTTTAGAAAAATTTCTATTCAAACTTTGTTCATTTAAAACATTTTTAATACCATAATTTTATTTGATATTTCACTGAACATGATATAACTTAATCGGCTTTATTTTTGAGAGCAGTTTTAGGCTTATAGAAAATTATCCTATGGAACAGGGAGTTCCCATATACCCTGTCTCTACCTTGTTCCGTTTCCTTTATACTCATATCTTGCATTAGTGTGATAAATTTGTGATGAATCAATATTGATACATTATTATTAACTAGGTCCATATTGAATAGTAGATTTTACTCCATTTCATGGTTCCAAGAGTTTTGACAAGTGCCTGTATCCACCATTATAGCATCATCCAAAAGAGTTTTAATACTATAAAAATCTCCCGTGTTCCGCCTATTTCCCCCTTCTTTTCTATCTTAAGCCCCAAGCAACCACTGATCTTTTTACTTTCTCCACAGTTTGCCTTTTTTGAATTATATAGCATGAATCCTTTTCAGGCTGCCTTGTTTTACTGATCTGATGTATTTAACATTCCTTCCTATTTTTTCATGGCTTCCTAAGTCATTTCTTTTTCTTGTTGAATAATGCTTAGTTGTATAGATGTACCATAGTTTTTTTTTTATTCATTCATCTTTAAGGAACATCTTGGTTGCTTCCAGCTTTTGACAATTACGAATATACATTCATGTGGAAGTTTTTGTGTAGACTACTGGGGACCTGGCAAAGAGTCCCGATTATCTGCATTGAGGGTATGGTGAGAAAAATAATAAACAGAGACAAGTTAAGTAGCACATGAACAGCTGGGAAGTCTGTCTCCTGAAGGGTCCTTCTCCCACACTCCAAAACACCCACTATTTATTAGTTGTATACAGTGATATGCGGGGCTAGTGAAAGATTCCAATTCAGCGAAAAGCTCAGACTCAAGATGGTGGAAATGATCATATATGCTAAGAAGGGTCTTGTCCTGGAGTATAATCTTGGGATGACTCAAGAGGGCATAAATAATATTATGCTAATAAGAATCAGTGGGAAATCTCAAATGGGAGGTGTTGATAATCCCAAGCCTCCATTTTATCAGCCCTTAGGGAAATATGCAAAATTAGCCATTGTGAATTAGTGGTCCCCAATACAGACATCAATTTCAACCTATTTGGGTAAATAAGAATATGATTTCTGGATCATGTAGTAAGGCTATGTTAAGCTTTGTAAGAAACAGTCAGTTAGTCTTCTACAGAGACTGTACCTTTGTGCATTCTGCCAACGTTGAGGGTTTCTATTGCACTGTATTTTCATATACATTTAGTACTGTAGCATTTTTAGTTTAGCTAGTCTAAAAAAGTGTGTAATGGCATCCCATTTTTAATTTGTGGTTCTCTAATGACATATGATGTTAAATATCTTTTCATATGCTTATTTGCTGCCTGTAAATCTCCTTTGGTCAGAAGATCTGTTCAGATATTTTGCCCATTTTATAATTGGGTCATTGTCTTTTTATTATTGAACTGCAAGAATCCTTTATGGATTCTTGATAGGCTTTTGCTAGACATATGATTTGCAAATACTTTCTTCAATTCTGTGGATTGTCTTCACTTTCTTGATGGTATCATTTACAACATAAAGTTTTTTAATTTTGTGCGTGATTTTAATTGCATGCAGCTAGGATGTGCGCGCGCGCGCGCGGGGGGGGACAGAACCAAAAGTCAGCAAGAGGAAGGACAGTAGAAAAGCAAGAACAGAGATCACTCTGCAGAGGCACTGAAGCTAAGGGATAGGGTGAAGCAAGGGAAGGAGAGAATAAAATCTGTGCAAGTGTTGGGCGCTAGCAGATTGCGCCATTAGAGCTCAGAGAATAGGATCTGAATAAGGGATCACCTGGTGCTCTGGAAGCATCTGACCCATTTTCCCAGGACGGATTTGTTTGCTATGAAGTTCATAGACAGGTTTGCTCATTATCAGAAACCTGCACTCCGCCTACTGCAGGCTTGAGAAGGGGCTGTCACCGCAGTACTCTTGCTTTTTGCTACTTTGCTCTAAATAAGCTAGCTTTTCTGCATTTTTTTTCTGAGAAAGGTAATACAAATGTAAAAGTTTTTAAGTTATTATGTATCAGTGCACGGTGTTTCTCAAAGGAAGGGATTGTGTCTCGTTTATCTTTTCATTTCTCAGCACCTTATTTAAAACCTGGGTCACAGGCTCTGAATAAATGTTTATTGAGCAAGTGGTAAAGGTAGCAGAAGGCCAGAGCAGGGTGGTTTCATTATCAACTGCTGAAGATGTTCCGATGCAGTCTCAGGCAGTCTGGGTAGGAAAAAGCCTCTGCTGAAAACAAGAGAGGCAGCCAAATAATTTCTGACTCCTACTACCTGCGGGAGCTGACGGCTCCACTGCAGAGTAAGACGCTGCCATATCTGAGCAGAGTCCTTAGGGGGAGGAGGAAAAGGAGGAGGGAGGCGCGCGGGGAAGGCGGAGCCTCCTTGCCAGCATCTGTTAGTGGAGGTTGGGAATCCTGCCCTCCTTCCCCCGCCCGCTCCCTCCACCTGGCTCCTCCCCGACTTCGCCAAACTCCCCTCCCCCTTTCCCCAAGGACAATCTGCGGGAAAGCAGCGACGGAGGAGAGCTAAGACTGAAAGGCAAGAAGGAGGCCTTGGGGGCAGAGCGCGGGGGAATCCGAGAGCGAGGTGGGAGTAAACGTGCTGGGAGGAGAATGCGGGCAGAACTGCAAGAGCTGAGGGACTAGCAGAGGTAATAATGGCATCAGAAGCTCGAGGCCAGAGGGGGATGGGCCGAAGAATCCCAGCCCCTCGGTTCATCTCCCGGCACTTGCACGCGCGGCTCGGTTCCCTAGGAGTCTCCGATGAGTGGGTGGAGGCTCGGGCAGCGTCGCCCTTGGCTGCCTGACCCCTTCCTTGGCACTCACCCAATTCACATCACTGTCGGTCTGGTGCTGGAATCCTGCCTCCCGCGTGCTTGCATACATATACACATGTGATCGTATATCTGTGTCACTACGTGCGTGTCCCTGTGGGTCTATACAGGGTGCTTTTGTATGAGTCGGTGTGTATTTCTGCGTCCTGTACTGTGTTAAAGAGATTCAAGACAGGAGCCAGAGCTGTTATTTACAGGCCAGCACTCCTAACAGCAGTTTTTTGGGATGAATTCTCTCCCCGCACTGGCGCCCCAGGGGTGGAAGATTGTTACAAGGGCTTCTACGTGTTATGAATCCTCTATCCCTGTGATTACCGCAGAGGGGAATGGGAAGAAACAACCCAGAGAAAAAGCGATCAGCATACTGATGTCTGTTTCTTTCCTTTCCTTTCCTTTCCTTTCCTTTCCTTTCCTTTCCTTTCCTTTCCTTTCCTTTCCTTTCCTTTCCAAGTGTTTGGGTTTCTATTAGCTCTAGCCGCTTAGTGTTTTTCAAGAACGACAGAACTTTGGATGCTAACATTCTAGTTAAATAAGAGTGGTCTCTACGCATGTTAGATTTCTGTTCCTTTTACTAGTCATATGGTCTCTTAACCCTGGTTGTGTCCCAATATATTTTAAGACGTAGAGAGAATATAGAGGTGTATCTGTATCCAAGTCTATTTTTAATTTTTGCATATTTGTATTTTTGTAGTGTGCATCAGTTCATTAATGGTTTCAGAAAAGTATTTAATGAGCTCCTGTTAATATGCACTGACTTCATTAGGTTTTGGTAAGCTGTGGGTCTTGAAAATGAATGTGATCCCTGCCGTGGAGGAATTTTCAGTCTAGTTAGGAAATGTGACTTTAGCAGTCATCTAGTCTAGTGGTCCACAAGCCTTTTTTGTGTAAAAGGCCAGATAGTAAGTATTTTAGGCTTTGCAGACTAGTGAGTCTCTGCTGCATTATCAACTCTGCTTACCATGTGATGGAATGAGAGTAGTGTGGACACTGAAATACTGATTTGCTTTTTACTGGAATCTCAAGGATGGGTATGGTGGTACGCAGTGATGATCCCAGTACTCAGGAGGCTGAAGTAGAAAGATCTTCTGGCGTCCAAAGCCAGCCTAACCTACATAGCAAGACCCTATCTCAAAGAGTGAAAAAGGATGCAGTTTCACTGTTGCTCAGGCTGCCCTTGAACTCTTGGGTTCAAGCAGTCTTTCTGCCTTGCCCTCTAGAGCAGCTGAGTAGTTGGGACTGCAACCGTGTGCCACCATCCTTAGCAACCCTGCAAACTGAATTTTGTGTATTTTTCAGGTCATGGATATGTTTTATGACCATTTTTGTTTGTTGTTTTGAGACAGGGTCTCGATGTGTAGGTCAGGCTGGCCTTCAGCTCACTGCGTAGCCCTGACTGGCCTTGAACTCCAGATGATCTTCCTGCCTCAGCCTCCTGAATACTGGGATAATAGGCATGCACCACCACTCTCGGCTTACAAGCATTTAAAACCTGTAAAAATCTTTCATAGTTTGCTGCCATACAAAAACATGAGTATGACTGGACTTGGCATGTGGGCTATAGTTTGCCAGTCTTAGATCTAGAAGGAACCTCTTTTTAGAGCAGAAAAAGCTATTAAAATGCCACTTTTAAAAAGCTACTAAAATGATATTTGAGTGCTAAATGAGTGATCCAGTGATGGAAAAGATGTTATTTAGATACCCTAAAAGAAGCCTGCCTATACCTTTGTTGATCAGTGAGAGTTTAATAGGACAGGGAGGTGTGACTAGGACTGGCATTTGATGGAGTAGAGTATCCTGGATAAGGGATGCAGAGTGCCTGAGTGCAGAAATGGAGATGATCAATGTGAGACGGAGATGGACCAGAGCATGCCTGGGTAAAGACTGAAGCTTTGGGTGCCAACCCCAGTTCAGACTTGACCTGTCAGTGCTGATTATGTAGTAGGTCTATCAATAAGCATCATCATCTTCTCCTCCTTCTCCTTCTTTCTCTCTTTCCCTCTCTTTTTTTCTCTCCCTCTCTCTCCCTTTCTCTCTCTCTGTCTCCCTTTTTCTCCCCCTACCCTCTGCATTTTTTAATGATCCTTGGGATCAACCCCTGGGCCTTGCAGTTTTTAGGCAAGCACTCTACCACTAGAGTACCTTACAAACCCCCTCTTGCATAGTTTTTTATTTATTTATTTGCAGTACCAAAGGTTGAAACCAGGGCCTCACACATGCTAGGGCAAATACTCTAACACTGAAGTACATCCTCAGCTCTTTGCAAAACAATAAAAAAATTTAAAAAAATTGTTTTGAGATAGGGTTTTGCTAAGTTGCCCACGCTGGCCTCAAACTTGTAATCTTCTTGCCTCAACGTCTCAGGAACTGCAGTTATAGACATGTGCCACTATACCTGGCTCTAACTGTATCTCTGTCTGTATAATAAAACTACATGTGTTTACATATGTCAGTCTTCATATGTATCTCACTGCATACATTTTATTGGCATCTGTGAGTTTGTGTGTTTATGTGGCCTATGTCTCTATCAGCATCTGTCCTAATGTCCCCAGATGCAGGACAGAAATGTGAGCCCCTCTTATAGTTCCTGTTCTTGTATATGACTCCCATGTCCAGTAAAACCACCAGGGCTTGTAAGCTTCCCATGAAGCTTTGTATCTTTGATAGAAAGAGGGGAAGAGATACACAGTTACTATAGAAAGCAGTGCAGGTGAGAAGCAGCAGTGAGGATAGAAAAGACGAAGTATATAAGGAAGATAATAAGAGAGAATATAGGATTTGGTGACTCTTGAGTCTGTGGGGAAGGAGATAAATTTTAAAATAACAGATTTTAGACTTAATAAATGGAAAGTGATGATACTGTTGGCATTTCTTGAGTGTAAGAGTATGTCTTATGTGTTCCTTTGAAAGATATAATCCCTAAAAACAAAATAGGAAGGCATTTCCATGATATATATATATATATATATATATATATATATATATATATATATCAGTGTAGATGTGGCAGCGATTTTGTGTTACTCTTCCCATTTGGTAGTATGCGGTGTGAAGGGCAAGGCCTAAAGACAAAAGATCAAGAGATGCTCCTAGGCTGAGAGCTTGAATAGGATGGGAAGAGCTATAGAAATACCCTAGCCATTCCTAAGATTGACACCATTAATCTGCCTAAGCATCAAAGTCCAATTTCAATTCCATATCACCCAGCCCTACTCAATAACTTAATTTCATAAAGTTCAACTCTACTATTAACCATAACCCAACCTACTTTTGCTTTTCTACTTCTACATGGTTCTCAGCACCTCAAACCTCATTTGATTCTTACCTTCCATGACAACCCTGCCTTCATGAAGGGAAGAATCCCTGAGGCTAACTCAGTTTTCCTCCTTTCTTTCTCATTTCTACTCAGTCAACTGCCCTTCTGTCTGATCTTAGCTTATTCTCCAAATAGGTTGCAGATGGGTGGGAGGGAACAGGGAGAGGTTAGCCAGGACTTCTGCAATCTTGGGCTTGATTACTGTGACATTTCAGTTTGTCACTCTGTGAAGGTGTGGCTTTACTCTGGAAGAAGTCCAAAGCTCCTAGGGCTTCATAAGTCAGCCTTACTCTAGTAGGAAAGTCTGCCTGGGTGGCTCTAGCCAGTCTAACAGCCATTTCTTGACCAAGTAGCTCCTTAAACTAGCAGCTTCTTAACTGACTATTGTTTTAAATCCTAGAGTGGATCATGACCCATGAAGAGCACCATGCAGCCAAAACCCTGGGGATTGGCAAAGCCATTGCCGTGTTAACCTCTGGTGGAGATGCCCAAGGTAAGGAGGAAGGGGCAGAAAACAGGGCTTGAGTTTCCCCTGCAGTTTCTTAACTCCTTTGGGCTGTAGAATAGGACTAAACTCCTCCTGTAGGTTCAAACTAGAATCCGAGGCTATCCTAAAAGTGCTGTCACGTCTAAGTCCTCAAGTGTTTTGAATTTTATTTCTGTGCCTTTATTTACTCAAATCTTCATATAACCTGTTTTTAAGTTTCTGTGAAGACTTGGGACTATTTTGGATTTCTGATACCTAAAACAGTAGTGCTTTCTCAAGCAGTATTGGAAAGAAAGTAAAGAAGTAAAATTATTGAGAAGCTAATAGGTAGGTAATTTACTTCAAGAACTTGGAAAATAGTAGGAGAGGGAGGAGACCCAGAATTGCTATTTGGTGAGCCCAGCTGGAGCTTTCCATATTAATTCTTTGAGTTCTAGAGAGTTCCTGTACTGGTCAGAGCTAGACGGTCCTCTGATTTCTCTGGGTTTCCCTTCCTTTCTACTCATTTACCCCTTGAAAGACAGGAACAGTGGCAGTTAATGAATAAAGATCCATTAGGAGCACAGGGGCAGAAAACAGCAATGCCTGGGTGGAGTCTAAGAAACCTAGGAGTCATAAAAATCAGATATATAGGAAAAATTTTCTACTTTTCTATTTTGACTTCCTGTATATTCTAGTTGATAGTGTGTTGAAGAGGACCAGAATCTCCTTGAAGGGTTTCCAGGACGGGTTACAGGAATGGAAGGAAGAAAGAAAGGAGGAAAGAGCTTTCAGCTGGTCCTTTCCTCCTCTGTGCCACTGTCCCCCACTTTCCTTGGCGTGGCACCAAGCACCCACTTTGTGGTGAAGATATTGATTTCCTTTGAAAATGTACAGTTTAATGGGAAAAGATCCTGTGTATCACTGGGGTTCTTGTGTAAAGCACATAAATAAAAACAAGCGTGCATTAGTCAAGTGGAACCCACTTATGTAATGAAACGATAGACCCAGGCTGGATTAACCGAATATCACAGGGAAGATAAATTTTTAAAAACTGGTCCCATTATTCAAGTATTTTTGTTCTTGAAGATTGGCTTCCAGCAAACAGTAAACACTTAGTGAATTTATTGTTAATAATTAAAATGAATTATCGAGCTTAATGATTGACTGTGTCAAGTGGGATGAAAAGTGCCAAGGGTGCATTAATGAAAAAGACAGTCTTTGCTCTTACAATATTTCTTATTAGTATATTAGTGGAACTAGACTTTATATATTTAAACTGTTTGTTTAAGAATAATTGTGATATATATTATAAATCAGAGAATTTTAGGGTGAAGAAACTAGGGGAGAACAGAGAGGCTTGAATTTAGGAAGTGACCAGAATAGCAATGTAGAGCCACAGTGGAGGCTGGAGAGTCCTGGCTTGGGGTTTAACACTTTCGTCTTCCTTGCTGGCAGAATTCCATGGCAGTACTGAGGTTTTTGGCACAAACTTGTGTGTGTTGCTCCTGGACCTTGGAAAAATGGTCTGTGGACTTAGATCATCAAATTAGGGGAAAGACCCTGCTAAAAAATTCACGAGACACAGTATGAAATGATGAAGGAAGAGAGCTCTTTGGAGAGGAAAAGATGAAAAAAAAAAAAAAAAAAAAAAAAAGCAAAACAAGAACAGAGACCTAGGATTTAACTTGGTTCTAAGAGCAGCAGAACCCTTCCAGCCTCTGACCCCCCAAAATGAGACCCTTTTCTTAGACCTGGCTGCCCTAGGGGAAGGGTCATCGTTCATGGAGGCAGAGGCTATAGATAAGCGAGTTTCTGGAGGAGCCAGTTGAACCAAGGCCTGTGGTGTGGAGTACTGGGGAAATACAGTAGCTCAGCTCTGAACCCCACGACATCACAGCAGGGACTGAGGCAGGTAGGAAATGAATTCTAAGGAGGCCTTGGAGACAAGATAGAAAACCCAAAACAGGGCCGAGAGGTCCCAACTGAAGGAACAGCTCCAGTACAGAAGTGGCCTTCCCAAAGATAAGTTTGATGGTCTACAATTCTCCCAGGAAGAAAGTGCAGACGTATTTTTTCCTTAGGTGCTATGGACCACATGAGAAAGTGAGATTGAACTTTATAAAATCCGTAGAAACTGAAGCCTCCCCTCTTGTCATTTCCTGAACTCAACAAACCTAATCTCTTGAAATATAAAAATGGCCAGGAATCAATCTGAGCTAGAAAACTAAGAATTCTGACGTGCTAGGTGATTAAATACTAAATTCTAATTCTTTCCAACCCAGCAAAGGTCCTAGACCCCCAAACTATGCTACGTTTAGTCTAATGTCATCGATGTGTTCTGCCCTTGGTAAGGACCTCCGTCCTCTGTTCTAGCCCTTGTGTTCAGACAGGCAATCATTCCAAATGCGTGCATATCCTATTTCCAAAGGTTTACAGTAACATGGGTTCCTCTACCTCTCTGGATTGCTCTTCTAGAGTTTATAATTTTTAGTATATATCTATTAGAAAGTATAATTCCCTTCTAACAAATGCTTCTCATAATTTAAAAAAATTTAAACCTCTTAATGTGAAGTTTTAAAAAAGTTGTACCAAATCATTTTTCCCACATATTCTCAAAGAGACCCATCGCCCATAGCTTTTTTCCCCCAAACTTCTTCCCAGTGTGCTGTAACTGGAGACTCCAAACTCTGTACTTATAAAAGTTCTCCAGAGCCCCTCCTGGGTATACCCAGAATACCTCCTGTATGGTGCCTGTAATCTTATCCTTCTTCTTGCTTCTAATAAGTCAGGCAGCTGCTCATAGATAGATGGTTATTTAGGGCAACATGGAACAGCCAAGAAGAGCCTGGCCAGGACTGGCTTGGAACCAGGCTAGGCCAGTGAGGTTGGATAGGATGGTCCAAAGAATTTTTGGGACTCCTTAGCATAAACCATCTAAATAGTTTAGCCTGTGTGTGTGTGTGTGTGTGTGTGTGTGTGTGTGTGTATTTTAGAGATATAGAGTTTGATGCATAGGTAGAAGAGCACAAAGTGGGTCTTGAAATTTGATTTCTTGGGAGTCATCCCTTCTACTTAGAGGCAGAATGATCTCTGGAGGTTGGTAGAGTTGAGGTAAGAAGACAGAAGGAGAAGAGAAGAGAATCTTCTTATTTGTGAGATTTTTTTTTTCCTGCCTAACAGATTTGGATATTCTCTGTCCACCATGGCCTAATCCTTTGCCTAAGTCAGTACAGAGCATTTCTTTCTTCTCTAACATCCCCACAGCTAATCGCGTGGTTGATTAGATGTGTCCTTTTGTTTCTATTTCCTAAATATTTCTTGCCTAATATCTATTTTGTCCCGAATGCCACCTTCCAGTGCAGGGCCTTGTGTCTTATCTTAGATGCCAGGAAGCCTCCTGATCCTAGTGACCTCCCTCAAGCTGCCTGTCACTTGCTGACACAGTTATCTTTCTGATATATGGATCTCACCATGTCTCTCAGCTTTTAAAACTCAAGATTCTTCGTTATTTGCAACCTCGTGCTATATAGTTTTGCAACATTCATGGATTCCTTGAGCCCATCCTCCATGGTACCCTAGATAAACCCTGTGTTACACAATAAAGCCAAACTTCTTCATATCCCATGTAGCTACTACCCGTGAAATGTAACCTCTTACCACTTCCTATCTTATATTTTACTCTTAACTCTTTTTGTTTCTTTGTTTGTTATTTTGGCCTTGAACTCTTTGTAGTGCAGACTGGCCTCGAACTTGTGGAGATCCTCCTGCCTCAGCCTCCTCAGTGCTGAGATTACAGGCATGTACCACCATACCAAGCTCATTTTACTCTTTTTAATACTGAATTGTCAAGGTTATTTCTTGACCCCTTTCTTTGTGCTATTCCTCCTGCCTGGAATACCCTTCCCCAAATTTTCTACCTGACAAAAATTACCTAAAGGAAATATCCTTTAGGTCTCAGATGATCCTTTCCTTTCCTTTCCTTTCCTGTCCTGTCCTCTCCTTTCTTTTCCTTTCCTTTCCTTTCCTTTCCTTTTCTTTCTTTTCTTTCTTCTTTCTTTCTTTTTTTTATGCTGTCTTTTCTGACTTCCTCTTGCCAGGCTTAGATGCCATGTCCTGTTCCCACTGATCTTTGTACATACCTCTTTTTTAGGCATCAATATACTCTGCTGTAATTCTCTATGTGTCTTGAGATTGCTATCAAGTCTTTTATCTTTGTGCTTCCAGATTCTGCATTGCTCAGTGCTGCATTCCCAGTATCCAGCACACTGCCAGGAGCATGTCAGATGTTCAGCCAGTGGTTATTTAATGAGTGATTGAACTTTCAACTTGATTGGGAACTAATAGCCGTGTAATACTATGTCAGCTAGAAAAAGAAAAAAAAGGAAATTCTGTTTTTCATTCTATTCCATTCAAGTTAGTGTTGGATTATTCAATAGTTTATAATGACTTTTAATCTGGTACTGAAGATTTTTCTAGTTATTAGCTTCCCTAATGCTTGCTAGTCTATGCTATTACTCTAGGCAGGGTTTAAGGACCAGATGAGTGGTTTTTTATATCACACATGTACTGGGATATCCGGGGAGGATGGCTACAGTGGTACCTAAGAAGCTGACCCATCATGTCTCTGAAGTGCTAGATCCAGTCAGGCACAATGGTGCACACCTGTAATTCCAGCACTCAGGAGGCTGAGGCAGGAGGATCACAGTGGGGTTCAGGCTAACCTGGGCTATTCTGGACTATATAGCAAGACCCTGTCTCAAAAAGCAAAACAAAACAAACAAAAATATAAGATCCTTGACCCATCGTGTCTCTAAGACCCACTATCTGCTTCTTCTCGTACTAAGGTAGTACAGGAATGTCTCCCAGATCTCACCAGTCAATCAGTGCTTAGTGCAGTATCAGCTCCTAGTGTTCGTGGTTCCTTTTGCAGAGTCAGCACTGTCCTAACATGGAACACGCATGTGACACACCCATTTCACATTCTGTGTTGGGACATGTTGGCTGCTTTACTGTGGTCCTAAAAGAGTTCTTGTCATTGCCCAGCTGCTAGGAAAGGGATTGATATTGACCTGTGAAAACATGGAAAACGTCTGCTGTCCATTTTAGTCCTATTTTCCTCCCCTGTGGGAGCAGAGAGAGGACAGCTTATAGCACACTGTTCAATTCCCAGATCCATCTTAATGTACAGCGTCGGAGGACAGGGCCAGCAGGTCTGTAGTAACTAACTGACTGAATGCCGGGGGAAGATGCGTGGAGAATAGCTTCTCCACCTTTCTGTACCCTTGGTCACAGCCTCTTCTGGCAGTGTGGGAGTCAGAGAATCACAACTGTGGCATACATTGGAATGAAGATCACTCAGATGACACTAGAAGGCTGTGTGTGTGTGTGTGTGTGTGTGTATCGAGAGAATTTGCCTTCCAATAATGTACATATTGTACTTGGAAATAAACTATGACACATCAGATCATCAAATTACAGAAAGTCATGTTTCTTATTTTTTCACCCAAAGAAATTCCTGAACTTGGATATCTAGATTCAATGTAGAAAACCAGGATAAACCTAGTGTAGACATTGAGATTCGTGTGGGTATGGCATCTTAGTGGGGTTAATTTAGTGGGGTTAAGACTAAGATTCAAATCTCAGCTTTTTAAGAGTACTAGCTGTGTGACCTTATTCTCTCTGAGCTTCAGTTTATAAGTCTTTAAAGTGTAGACCACATCAGAGTTACGGAAAAGGTTAAATGAGATGCTGTTTGTCAAGTTCTTAGCAGTGTGTAGCACACATTAAAGACAATGCTTGTTTTTATTGCTACTTTTCCTGGCAAGAAAAGGTCTTGCTTGAGAAAGGGAGGACAGGGGTACAGGAGGAATGAACGGGTCTCTGGTACTCCACTGACGTTGAATGCTGTAACTGGGAGTAGGGAGACCAGAGACTTGGATGAGGGGAGTATTCTAACTTCAGACAAAAGCCTAAGAAAAGGCCTGACTGTCATTTTTAGACAAACAGAACTTCAGTGAATTCTAGGGCTCAGCTATAACCTTTCCCTAACTCTTTTTCTTCCCTCCTTGCAGGTATGAATGCTGCTGTCAGGGCTGTGGTTCGAGTTGGTATCTTTACTGGTGCCCGAGTCTTCTTTGTCCATGAGGTTGGTTCCCTACTTAATGGTCTATCGTTCTTTCTCTATTCTCTGCTTCTTCTCCCACCTCCTTCCCATTTCCCCTTTCTTTACCTCCCCATTACATTTCTGTTTGCTTTTCCTTGGGTCTTTGTCACAGTGAGTCACTCCTCCTACTGTCAGCTACAGTAATGATGCTGGGGCCCAGATTTCAGCAGCCTGGGTCTTCAGGTTGCCTGTTCATGTTAAAGGAAGAAGAATCATTCTCTTCTCCTTCCACCTTCTCCCAAACAGAGAGAGAAATTGAAATGGGCAGGCTTTATAGCAAATTCACTTTATCCGGGAGGGAGCTGCAGCGGCGATGAGTCACACTGTGTTTTGAGTTTGCCTAACTTTCTGAGGGTCTAGCTCCTCCTTGGCTTTCTTCTCTCAGTTCCTTTTCTTGCTTTGCCCACCAACCATTCTTTCTGTAAAGACTGTCTTCCTTTTTCATCTCAAATTTTTTTTTGTACCAGGGATCGAATTTCATCTCAAATTTTATAGTCTTGTAAATAGTCACATTTCTTTCCTTCTCTCTTCTTTTCCTTTATTGTTGTCAAAGCCATGTGTTAGCTACTCCTCCTGGGAAGCAGATTGGAAGAAATCGGATAAGGCAAAAATAAAAGGAACTAGGATTTAAACATCAGGAATGATATTCTGATGGTTTAATACTGATTGTAACTAAACAGTATGTTAACATCTCCTTCTGTGAACTATGTTATAGATCATCTCATGAACATCCAGGGATCACTGGCAAGAGATGCCTTGGTTCTCAGAGAATCCTCCTGAATATCCTGTCTCAGTGCTGGAAATTTAGGGGAAAAACATTGGAGGCTGACTGGGTGTAATGTGTCCCACAGGGTTACCAAGGACTGGTGGATGGTGGTGATCACATCAGGGAGGCCACCTGGGAGAGCGTTTCCATGATGCTTCAGCTGGTATGTTCCAGAGAGCTGCTGTCCCAAATTTGTCCTGTCCTTGTCTCATCTCACTCTGGTTTGGGTCTTGGTCTCCTTGTTTCCCTGCCATGTGGTTTGATGTGAAGGGATTCAGTGACAAGAGAAGGGCTTATATTTGCCCTTTACTTTTTGCATTTGAAAACATCACGCTGGACTCCTGGGCTGGGCAAGGGGGTGGGAGAATGATCCCAGAACTGTTTGCTCTTTGTAGAAAGGTCATAGGCAAGACTTTTGGAACTAGCACATAAGCAAGTCTTAATCTGGGGTCATGGGGAAGGTCTGTTCCTGAAAATAACCTGAGCAGAGGACCAGAGCCAGAAGTAGAGCTGAGTCTGTTATTCTTCATATGATGGAGATGAAGCAACCTGAAACCAGACCATTTAGAGAAGCAAGGAACTGTGAGCCTTTCGGAGTCTCAAAAACTCGAAGAAACTTACTGATATTTTAAAAATTTTCCATCCTTCATGCTACTTTATATTGTTCTAGGTTCCTTCTAATGAGTATCAACTGTGGAGTAACCTGGTAGAAATACAACCATTTGCTGATTGACTAAAAACTGACAAATTATGAGTGTATATGTATCCCAAAAAATCCAATGAAACAAATTGAATGTGTAGCTTCTAGTAAAGTCTTTTTACAGGGAATGATGCATGCCACAAATAGGCCTCAGACTGAGCCAGAATTCTTCACCAACATGCCAAAGTCATAGATGCCTGGGTACTTAAATGATTTATCAGAACCCTAAGTCTAGTTATCTCTCTTAGGGTATCAATGAGGCCCTGGGAATGTAAGGCTTTCTACACTTAGACCTGGTTTTCTTGTGAATACTTGAATGCTATGGTTCCTACCGTGGGCACCACTCCTCAGAGATAGTCACTTTGGTGATGAACTCTTTGGTGAAATGGGATGATCTTAGCAGAGTGGTAACATGTATAACAGGATATGCAAATGATCCAGTGATGTTTCGGGCAGCATCATTTTCCTTCCTTTGGAAGGAACAAATGACTGAGGAACATCAGGATCCTTCCTAGGGAGTCACATGGTATGTCAGCTTATCCCAGTCTTGGGATGGGGGAAATCTTAGAATGCTGAGTCCAAATTTGGCTGTATTATCTGGGGAACTGACTTCTACCTCTCTGCTAAAGGGTGGTACAGTGATTGGAAGCGCTCGGTGCAAAGACTTTCGGGAACGAGAAGGACGACTCCGAGCTGCTCACAATCTGGTGAAGCTTGGGATCACTAACCTGTGTGTCATTGGGGGTGATGGCAGCCTCACTGGGGCAGATACTTTCCGTTCTGAGTGGGGTGACCTGTTGAGTGACCTTCAGAAAGCTGGTGAGATATTATTTATATTCATATTACTTGGTTTGTGTGTGTGTGGGGGGGGTGTATGTATATGTACCCCGTACCTCCCACTGGAGAACAATGTTGACCAGACAAAAAATAGGCTGTCTTTGCTTTCCATTTTTTCTACCATTATGTACAGTTCCAATGGATTCAGCTTCTTCTCTCTCTAGTGATACACTTGATAGGCATGCTGGGGATCTCACCCTATGCCTCCTGGTTTGTTTCTCATTTTAGGTAAGATCACAGCTGAGGAGGCTAAAAAATCTAGCTTCTTGAATATTGTGGGACTGGTTGGCTCCATTGACAATGACTTCTGTGGAACTGATATGACTATTGGCACTGACTCTGCCCTGCACCGAATCACAGAGATTGTAGATGCCATCACCACTACTGCTCAGAGGTAAGGGGGCTTGGGAGGTAGACAGTGGATGAGTGTGGTAGATGGAACAGGATAACAATGAGGGGCTAGTGAAAAGTCAAAGCATTTGAGCTACAGTGACTATGACCCGCTTTCTGGGGCTAGAACATGTATTCTTAACTTAGAATTGTCATAGAGCACTGATTTTGCACTTTTCCCTAAATGCTGCAAAATTTACCTTTTACTACTAGGTAGCTCACTGTCTAAATATGTAACTCTGAGGTCTTGAATACCTGTGGGATCTCCTGAATTGTTAGTACAGTGACACCTTGGTTCATGCACCCTTTTGTTTGCAGACAATTTGGCTTGCAAACAGAAGCATTTGGCAAATTTGTGTTTGTTTGAGAACTCTACATTGGGTGACAAATGTGACTATGACCATCTTTCCCACATGAACATGAATGTGGTCATCTTTTGAAGAATTGTGGAATGAATTATGTTCATGAACTGAATATATACTGTATACCACTATAAATACACTGAGTCAGATCCAGGGAGCTCAAAGCTTATATTCTGGAGGCATCTACATGCCATGAGTGCCACTGCCAGGGATATACAGGGAGAGGCCAGGAAATGCCATGTAGGAGATGAGAAAACAGGAGTAAATTCATCCCAGGGTAATCCTGCAGGACCTCCATTTAGTCGTCTCTCCTTTACTTCTTTTCTCTTTCTCCCATTCCCCTTAGTTTCCCATTAATTTTGGAGCAGAGACTCCGCACTGACATCTGTTAGTGCTGCATTTTCTCAAGCCTACAAAGGACACTGTGTGCTAAGATGTATTCCCTAGGTTTTCTTAGTCAACATAAATACATCTGTTAGAGGTTAACTAGCCTAGATGTGGGCGGATTGATGCTGGCCATAAGGACACACATGCAGTGCAAGTCTTGTATCTGTCTCTTACAGCCACCAGAGGACATTTGTGTTAGAAGTGATGGGCCGCCACTGTGGGTAAGACTCCCATCCTGACTCACTGTGGACCCAGAACACCCCTTTACTCTTCCTAGAGGCCAGCAGGCCGGCCGGTCAGTGGAAGCATACCTTGAAGTGTACATGCAATGTATGGTTCAGCCCCTTCCCTGCTTCCTGTCTACCGACCTTCCTTACCGACATGTGCATGGGTGTGCATGCTGAGAGACACATGCAACATTAAAGGATAAGAAGCCCCTGCACAGGCAGACATGAAGAGAAGGTGTTCTTCAGGGGTAGTGTCTCACTGACAGGCCCAGTGCTCTGAATTCACCTAAGAAAGAAATGTAGGATCTCTAGACCTTTCACAAGCTTCAGGACAAAGAGACTTTGTTTGCAGAGTGTAGTTCCCAATGCCATGCTCTGACTGTTATCTTAGATACCTGGCTCTCGTCACCTCTCTGTCCTGTGGTGCCGACTGGGTTTTTATTCCTGAATGTCCACCAGATGATGACTGGGAGGAACACCTTTGTCGCCGGCTCAGTGAGGTACTTCACTTTGCTCTGAAGATCCCTTACCCTTTCAACGAATGATTCATCCATCCATCAGTTTCATCCTCTGACTAATTTTCATGTTTCACTCTTGACCAGACAAGGACCCGGGGTTCTCGTCTCAACATCATCATTGTGGCTGAGGGTGCAATTGACAGGAATGGAAAACCAATCACCTCAGAGGACATCAAGAATGTTAGTATGCATGAACCCAGAGGGGACTTAGCACCAGAGCCCCTTCTGGATTCTCAGGCTTCTGACACTGCCTCTCCCCTTGGTCCTCCACATGCTCTGCAGGTCCCTGCCTGTTCCCCTCCCACTAGAAGGCAGTATAAGACAATAGGCTATGCCCTCCATGGTTTATCTCAGTGGCAGCTTGTCTTCTCTTTGTGACTCTGTGTCCCTTTCTTGGACCTTTCAGCTGGTAGTCAAGCGTCTGGGATATGACACCCGGGTCACTGTTTTGGGACATGTGCAGCGAGGTGGAACACCATCAGCCTTTGACCGAATCCTGGTAAGTTGACATGTCTTTGGCTTCGTGCCTTGAAGTCCCCAACCTTGTTGTTCTGCCCATCTCCTGACATTGGCCGTGTTGCCCCTCCACCAGCCTCCAGATTGCAGTTCCTTATCCCACTTCTATACATTTGAGAGGTCTCCTCTGTTGCAAAAATGATGGGATTAAAAAAAAAATGATGGGAGACTCTAGCTTCCCTAATAGTGAGGACCAATATCTTAGAGCTCTAAATTTACTGAAAAGATCTAATCTTGGACAGTTTGAACCTTCTTATCATACTTTCATTGCAACAGTGGTAACCCGCTTCCTAGTTTTATCAATATGAAGGGAGTATTCTTAAACTGGTAGTCTTGCTGATTATTATAGCAGACTTGTTCCTCTGGAACCAGTTAGAATCTTCGGGGTTCTAATGGCAAGAGGACAGAGTTATGAAGCTGTGGATGAAACCTGGGCATGGAGGCCAAACCCAGTAAGTTCTTGGCTGAAGACCTTAAAAGTGGAACTCAACCCCTTGATTTGGAAAGCACATTGAATATCCTTGCTTTCCAGGATGGGAAAGCTTGATCCAGACTTTCTTTGTTCTCTGGGTTCCTACAGGGAAGCAGGATGGGTGTGGAAGCAGTGATGGCGCTTTTGGAAGGGACCCCAGACACCCCTGCCTGTGTGGTGAGCCTCTCTGGGAACCAGGCTGTGCGCCTGCCCCTCATGGAATGTGTCCAAGTGGTAAGTACTGATCTCAACCCACTTCTTGGCTGTGCCAAGCCCCTGACTAGAAACTCATGAGAAATGAGACCGACTTCTAAGACCACTGGCATAGAACCAAATGGAAAGTCAGACTGGTGTAGTAAGAGACACATGGGGAAAGAATACAGTGGGCTGTAACCCCTCTAACTATAGGACTGTGACTTCTCTAAGCCTCAGTTTCCCTATCTGTAAAATGTTCCTAAGGAAGCTAGGAGATCATACCCTTCCTAGTAATGCAACCCATTAACTCATAATATCCAGCCTCAAACCCTCTTATTATGTCTTTATTGGAAGAGACATGAAATATCCCTCCTAATGTTATTAAAAGCAGAAGACTGTTACTAAGTTGTGGCCAGGTAACTTTTGTCTCAATGAATCTACCATGAATATGTTTCTGTAACCATAGAGTAATCACTTTGAATGTGCTTATAGAGAGTACATATGTAAAACATCCAGTGCAGTGCCTGGAAACTATGCATGCTCAGGAAATGGTGACTTGTACTTTAGAGGAATGTCTGACACCACAGAGTGAACTTTGTGGCTGGGAGCTGGGCCATTGAGGCTGGTCTGAATGCTCCCCGTTTTTTGGCTTGCTTCTCTTTGAAATGGAAGTCCCAGTGACCTACAGCCTTGCTTATGACTGCATCTCTGAATTCAAAAGTTAAGCTCTAATCAGAGAGCAGGAATCTGTTCTTGAGAAGCACATAGCAGGAGTCTCTTTCTTCCTACTGGGTTATCTTGGGATTTTCTTGATTTTCTCAGTTGTTTAGAGACCTGGGTGTGACATGGAGGAAAATGCTGTTAATCTGAGAACCCACCCACTCTGTCCCTAATTCTAATAAATACCACTCTGCTTTTACCCTCCACCCCTCCATTCATTATTCAGAAAATTAAAGAGAAATAAAGATATTACTACAAGAGTTTGTGGGAATAGAAAAGGTGGGATGCATAGTAGGCAGAATCCAGGCAAGGCCCAGATATGGGCAGTGTGACAGAGGATGGAAACGCAGCTGTCCAGAATCCTGCCCTGAGTCAGAACTATTGCTGTGCTCTTCCCTCAGACCAAAGATGTGACCAAGGCCATGGATGACAAGAGATTTGATGAAGCCATGAAGCTGAGAGGCCGGTGAGGAAATGACAAGAAGCTTGCTAGCTTCAGAAATCAGATACCAGAATGAAGCCAAAAATCCATAATCCCAGATCCCAAATAGGAGCTTTTGCTTCCACTTCAGCTTTTATTGCCTCTGCAACAATTTCTTCCTCAAGAAAATTAGTGAAGAGGCGACCAGGAGGCACAGTCCATCCCAGGATCAGCCTTTCACAATGTTATTTCCAGCTGTGGATGCAGCTAGATCTTAAGTTTCTCTAGACAAGGGAAAGTTGCTTGGCGTGCTGAGAAGAAGAGTGCCAGGGAGTGTTTGATGGATGAATGGCCACTTTAGAGCACCTGTCCACTCCCAACTGTCTCCCAGTTATATCCTTAGAGGTTTGTCCTGTGGAACTTCAGCCTGGGACTGAATCTTTGGAGCAGGACCCCCAAGGCCGCTGGCTGTGAGGAACAGCCTGGAGACTTTCCTCTCTCTTTATAACTTTTCCAGGAGCTTCATGAACAACTGGGAGGTATACAAGCTTCTAGCGCATATCAGACCCCCGGTCTCTAAGGTACTGTAGTCTTCCCTTTCCCTTGGTCTTCTGCCTTCCTCAGTGTCTTATGAAGTGGTACGCTGAATCTGTGCAACCCAAGCCTTGCCAGTCTCTTTTTGCCAACTCTATCATCCTCAGTGTTGTGTCCCTGGTTGCACTGAGATAACTTTCTCTTAACCACTCCAGATACCAGCCCTGAGTTGTTAGTGTCCTCAATGTCTCTAACCCAAGACTTACACCCAGCTCAGGACTGGCAAGATAGCATGTGAAGAACAGGAAAGAGGGCTTATATATGTTATCTTCCAGGAATAATCACATCTAAGTCTGTCTGAGTCACCTTTTCCATTAGAGTACTGGTTCTTAATATTTACCATATATCAGAATCACATGGGTTGCTTCTTAAACATGCAGATGCCCTTCAGAGGAGATTCAGATCTGGGCCAGAGGATAAGAATAGGCTGGTTTAACAAGCTCCCCACATGGATCATGATGCAGTGGTCCAAGATCGCACTTTGGGAAATACTGCTCTGGGAGGTCCCTTATTTATTATGTAGTGATGTCATGGATCAGCGACAGTAGCTTTTATTTACTAGCTTGTGAAGAATTTTGCTTCTGTGGTATGAGAGACAGCAGCTGTACCCGCATCCCCTGGGAAAAGGATGTGCACTATCATAGGCAGATGTCCTGATCTTAGGACAGAATAGGTTCCTGGTTCTGCCTCTCTTACTGACCTCTTCCTCCCAATGTCCCCTTTTCTGCTTTTTCCTTATAGAGCAGTTCGTTCACAGTGGCCGTGATGAATGTAGGGGCCCCAGCTGCAGGCATGAATGCTGCTGTTCGCTCCACCGTGAGGATTGGCCTGATCCAAGGCAATCGAGTGCTGGTTGTACATGATGGCTTCGAGGGCCTGGCCAAGGGTCAGGTATGGGAGGACTCCACGGGCACATTCTGTGGGAACACGGGGCAGTCCTGGGGAAGATCAGTGTAGCAGGAGTCACTAGTCCAATTTCCTGCTTCCCTGTCTCACATTCCTTCTCTGTCCTCTCCCAGGTTTGAAACAGAAGCAAATACTTAATTTTAAGAGAGTAAGAACAAGCAGGAGTGCTGGAACAAACCTTTTGCAAACATTGTGTCTTAATTCCCTATCCCAAAACTCAGCATAGCCTCTGGCATAAAGTAGGTCCTTAATATTTCTGAATGAACAGTAGAGGTGGAAGAGCAGTTCAGTGTGTGAGGAAAAGCCAATACCTGGTGTCCCTCTTCCAATGAAGGGACCCTAGAGAGTAGGGCCAGAGTCCGAGAAGTGGCTTCAGTCCCACATAAGCTCTGGTGCCCAGCTGCGGTGTGAACTGTGTGACCTTTCCTGCAGATTGAGGAGGCTGGCTGGAGCTATGTTGGGGGCTGGACTGGCCAAGGTGGTTCCAAACTTGGGACTAAAAGGTAAGTGGCACTATAGGAGCATCTTCTCCCAGGCACCCCTACAAGATGTTTTTTGAATGTGGGCATCAACTCGTTAGGTCAGGACCTATTTCCAGTACCCCTGTGGTCTGGGTGTTGCCCTCTGGCTTATAGTGGCTTCAGTGAGGGGTTAATGCACGCATTTCACAGTAGCTCTGACATTGGCATCCCCAGTATGTATGTATCCTTAGATCAGGGTGAGTGGGTGGAAGAGAGCAGAGGGTACAAGTCAAGAAATTGTAAAATACCTTCTAACTCTGTTCTCCAAACCTTGTTGTCTTTTCCCCAAATTCTCACTCCTTCCACTGGTAACACTAGGACACTACCCAAGAAGAGCTTTGAACAGATCAGTGCCAACATAACTAAGTTTAACATTCAGGGCCTTGTCATCATTGGAGGCTTTGAGGTGAGTTCCCCCACTATTGCGTCCCCCTTTCCTCCACCTTTGTCCCATGCCTACTCCTGCTGTTCCCTTCTTCTCAGGCATACACAGGGGGCCTGGAGCTGATGGAGGGCAGGAAGCAGTTCGATGAGCTCTGCATTCCATTTGTGGTCATTCCTGCCACAGTCTCCAATAATGTCCCTGGCTCTGACTTCAGCGTTGGGGCAGACACAGCACTCAACACTATCTGCACGGTGAGAGCTCACCCCACTTTCCATTCCATTGGTAGGGATCAAGTGTGGAAAGTGAGCTACTTTTTTTTCTGGGGGGAGAGTACCAAAGAAGTGGCAATATTTGAAAATTGATTCTTCAAGCCAGGCATTCATACAGATGTTAATAACATTCATTCTCCGCACCTAGAAATGCATCAAATGTTACCATATTTTTTTTCTTCGTCTCCTGAGGCCATTATTTTCCTACTTTGGGCAATGCTAAGGTGAGGTATAGTTTTCTTCTTTCCATGGTATGGTTGGTGAATACTCTCCACCCTATACCAGTATGAGAACTTTATGAGGTCTCAGGGACCTGCTGCCTGGGAGAATCTAGTTCTAGAATTAATGGGAAGGGCTGAAGAAGTGGCACAAATCAGACCCCGACCCCGTCTTTCTAACTATCCTGTTGTCTTTGCAGACATGTGACCGCATCAAGCAGTCTGCAGCAGGCACCAAGCGCCGGGTGTTTATCATTGAGACTATGGGTGGCTATTGTGGTTACCTGGCCACCATGGCAGGACTGGCAGCCGGGGCCGATGCTGCTTACATTTTTGAGGAGCCCTTCACCATTCGAGACCTTCAGGTAGATGGACAACTAATGCCTCTAAGTAGGCTCTCTCCTGCCCCAGTCTGGCCCCCAGCTGTCCCCTCAGTCACCAAAGGAATGAGAGTTCAAAATGAGGGTGCAGCCGATTGTTTCTATGTTCAGGTTTTATTTATAGCTTCACAACATTCATGTAAAGAAGGTAGCACCTCCAAATTGCAGATGAGAAGGGTTTAGAGATGTTAAAATTTTTTTATAAACTCCTAAATAAGCAGATGGTTCAACTGCTTGAGAAAATCAGTGGCCTGTTCCATCATGCTATCCTTCCTGATTTCCCTCCCTCCCAATCCATTTTTGAGGGAGATACCCTTTCACCTCTGGGGTAGGACTCTCACTTGTATTTTACAGAGGGGATGTATGACCTTACTTTCCCAGTTTCCAAAACACTGGGGGATTAGAGAGCCACAAAGTGGAGGTTTAGCAGCAGCTGCAGTACATCCCTCATCTGGGATCCCAGCCAGCCCCTGCCTGGAGCAGAGGGTAGGAGTCTGCCTCATTCACACCCAACACAAAGCTCAAATGAAGGAACATATTCTGTGCAGGTGAATCACTGCTTTACATACGGGTAACCCAGTGAAGACTGACAGCCTGAATAGAGTCAGCTCTCTGAGTGAAAGGGAACTGGAAGCCCCGAGACAGAAGGGATCAGAGAGGGTGAGAGCTGGAAACTTGACAGTCATTATGGCTGTCTCTTGTGGTCTCTCTTTAAGTTCTGCGTTTTAGTCCTTTTTATTCTGCATTAAATAACCTTTTTCTTTTGTTTCAGTTACTAGGGATTGAACCCAGGGCCTTTGTAATGAGCTACGTCCCCATCCTTTTTAAAAAATTTTGAGACATGGTCTTGCCAAGTCACTAGTTGCCCAGGCTGGGCTTGGACTTGTGACCCTCCTGCCTCAGCTTCCCAGAGTTCTAGAGTTACAGGCGTGCACTACCATGCCTGGCTCATACTAGACTTCTTAAAGGACTTAGGCACAATTCAAGCCAGGATTGTAAGCAGCTCTCCTCTGAGTCCCTGAGGATTAATGCAGTTGCTCAAGTTTATCCACTGCTGGCTAGACTTAGGATCTACCGTTTCATTTTCAGGCGAATGTTGAACATCTGGTGCAAAAGATGAAAACAACTGTGAAAAGAGGCTTGGTATTAAGGTACCTCATCCCCAGTTTGTTCCTCAATAAAGAATAAAAAATAGGTTTTGATCCTAACCCAAAGAATAGATCTACAGTTGGGACACCCTGAGGAATCTGTAGATGCAAAGAGAGGTGACAGCATATTCCCTGAACCCTGGGAGAGGGTAAAGAAAAAAAAAAAAAGAGGAACAGAATCTGTCAAGGCAGAAAGAGAGGCTGGGGAGACAACCAGAGTCATAGGCTTTTGATTTCTTCCTGGCAGGAACGAGAAGTGCAATGATAACTATACTACTGATTTCATCTTCAACCTGTACTCTGAGGAGGGGAAAGGCATCTTTGACAGCAGGAAGAATGTGCTTGGCCACATGCAGCAGGTAGGGAAGACACCCCAGTGCGCCTGCACCAGTGAGCCACACTCCTGGCAGCCGTAGAGGCTCCTACTGGCCTCCAGTCTGCTGGGGGCTCAGCACCACTGCGAAGCAGGGGCCTGCAGTCTCCTACAGTCACAGACCCAAAGCATTACTGGAAATGACTTTAGGGATAGTGCGGCTCATCCTCTCTGTTTAGGGAGGGTTCCTCAGCCTTAGCATTGCTGCCCTTTGGAGCCGGATAATTCATTATTGTGGGTGCTGTCCTGTGCATTGTAGAATGGTCTAGCAGCCCTGTACTCTACTCACTAGATACACTTTTCTCCTTCCCCAGTTTTTAACAAGAATGTGGCCCTAAATATTGCCAAATGCCCTCTGAGAGGTAACACTTTCTCCTTTTGAGAGCTACTGATTCAGAGAAGGAAAAATGAGGTCCGGGGAGGAAAAGTAATTTTTTCAGGGCCACTTCTTAAGCTTGGATTGTAGCTAGAATGAACTGGGTCTGATGCTTTTTCCATCACACCATATAGCCTTTCATGAAGACCCTATTGGATGAGTACAGGTGTTGAGCTTCATCTCTGCTAACTGCAGTTTTGAGGGAAAGAACTTCTTTTCTATCATGAACTCTCAGTCTCATAGGCCTCTCTCACAGGTGATACTTGAGGTCTGAGACCCTGCTGCATTCAAATGTCCTCAGCTGGTACCCCTTCAACACTGACCAATGAATTCCTAATATGTGTGTCTCAGTTTGAATGAACGTGCCAGCAAGCACCTGCAGGAATGGGATATTATTAGATAATTATGAAGCCCTATTTTCTGTTTTCCTTCTTCCCACTTTCCTACTTTCTCTTAGTTTGGAGAAGATCTGTATAATGTTTCGTATTATTCTGAGATTCTACCAAGGGCTGTTAGATTGGGCCATAAAGAACATCTTCTGTACGATAATGTGACAGACAAAATCTCTTAGGCCGAAGAGGGGTGGGGAACTGACCTGGTGGCCAATGGGACTGAAGTGGAATCTAGCAGCTATGGAGTTAAGAGGGTTGTAGATTCATTCATTACTACTTCCTCTTCCTCGTGTTAAGTGGCCAGTTTACCATAGATCTCCATACTGTTGTAGGGTGTTCTTTCATAGACTTCTGGATTCTTGTAAACCTTCTTAATTTTTATAAATCTTTTTCCAGGGTGGGAGCCCAACTCCCTTTGACAGGAATTTTGCCACTAAGATGGGTGCTAAGGCTATGAACTGGATGTCTGGGAAAATCAAAGAGAGTTACCGTAATGGTAGGTGGGATAAAAGGGTACACCCCCTCTAGAGAGGCTGGCTGCCCAGTCAAGAAGCTGATGGACCCTCCTTTATTGTAGGGCGGATCTTTGCCAATACTCCAGACTCAGGCTGTGTCCTGGGGATGCGTAAGAGGGCCCTGGTCTTTCAACCAGTGACTGAGCTAAAGGAACAAACAGATTTTGAGTGAGTACTTGTGTCTGCTCTCTAGGGTACTCCTCTACCCGTTCGTTTAAGCTCTATTTTCTTCTACCTGTCTTCATTGCTTTTCTTATCTGACTAACACCTGTCAACCTATCCACTTCAGGTCTGAAAACCATTACCTAAATGCAGCTTCTTCTGCCCAGTTTCTTCCCATGAATCTTTGATGGGAATGCCAAAAGATGGTATCATCTGCTTCATGTCTTTGTAGGCACCGAATTCCCAAGGAACAGTGGTGGCTGAAGCTGAGACCCATCCTCAAAATCCTAGCCAAGTACGAGATTGACTTGGACACTTCTGAACATGCCCACCTGGAGCACATCTCTCGGAAGAGGTCTGGAGAAGCTAATGTCTAGACCTCTGTGGAGTGAGGGGAACGGATTATCTGATCATGGTCAGCTCACCTCCTGCTAGATTCAAATCCACATTTGTTAGTGTTTTAGCTCTTTTTCATTAAGTTTCCTTTTATCTTGCCACCATGATCAGCTCTGGCCAGGAACCGGGGCAGGGCACAGTGAATGGAGTCTCCTAGATAGAATTTACTATTATTTCCACCCCGGCTTCGCCCGTTACACAGGCTGTGTTCCTCTACCACTACTGCTAGGTGTCAGCTACTCAGAATTTTCTTGAAAATAGGCTTTATTTATTTCTTTGTGATAACAAAGAGTCTTAGTTCCTCTACTACTTTTACCACAAGGGCAAACTGTAACTACACTAATAAAGGCCAACTGGTCACTGTGCTTGTGGTTCTGCTGTTATCTTCTCAAGTGAAATGTAACCCTGTTGCCCTCTGCGCCATACCTCCCCAGACAGAACTTCTGGGAAAACAGCCCACAAGATTATCCTGTGCACTTTTCTCTGCCTGCTGAATTATTTTTCTGCAGTATCTCTTGGCCATTCACATAGTGTCTCAGGACACAGTGTACTGGCCCTCGTCCTCATCCCACACCGATCCTCCCTGCATCGCCTGCAGCCAAAGGGACCCTCCTGTCTCCCTTAAGCATGTTTCTCCTCTTTTCCTATACTCATTGCCCAGGGTTGTGTTTTTTCCAGCCATTCCACAGTCTCTGCTCTTTTAACACCCCCATGTCCCCAGTCCCAGAGCTTTCCTTCTCAACTTTTCTCCTGTACTCCTTTCTGGATGAAAGCCAGACTCCATCTGACAGAACCTTCATGGGAAATGTAAATTCTGAAATCCTGAAAAATGCAGGCAACCAATCCTGGACTGGCTCGGTGGGTTGTTTGGAAAGATCTCACTTTTCACTCAGCATCACACTCTTCTGTTCCACAGCAGCTACTTCTTCCTCGATATTGAAGTGCATGTGGAAGGCAGTTGGTCCTCAGGATTGGGGTTCAGATTGTACCCTAGGTTGATAGGAGGCTGCCCTGTCTTAATGCCAGGTTAAGGTGAGCCTCCAGTAACCAGATGGTAGCTCTCAGCACAGGTATTTACCTTCTTCCCAAGTTTTCTCACTTGCCTGATTAAACAGGAAAAACATTTAGGGTTTTAAACCATTAAAACAGTTCTAAGTAGTCAGAGAAGGCTTGTGCAGGAGTCTGAAATTAATACAGCCAAACGTGCTTTACAGTTCTTTATGGGGAAGAGAAATTAACAGTAAACACCAAGTGCTTTGTTAGGCATTTTACATGTTATCATTGAATCCTAAAAATAGCTTTATGGGGAGAGTGGTGACACTTCAGAGACAAGGACATGGACTTAGGGTAATGAGGTAATGTCTCCCAGGTCTCTAATTTCAAAGCCCATCTCAATTCCCTACCACGTGACTTCAAATCCAAAAAACCATAAAGGCTATGAGGATAAAGGTAAACTTCGAGCATTTTACTTATTTACGCTGCAAAAGGATTGAGCCCAGGGCCTTTAGATAGCTTTATCTATAGCCCTTTTTAAATTTTTTTGAGACAGGGCTTACAAAGTCCTGAATTGTCCAGGATGGCTCATATTTAAGATCCTCACTATCTAAACCTCGCAGAGTACTAGGATTACAGGTGTTCACCACCATGCCAAACTTCAAGCATTTTAAGTGCTAACTGCTATTAATTTATAGGTTTTCTTTTCCATCTTTAATCCTAGAGCAGTTTCCTTGTGAAAATGATGAGGGAACAGATAGCTAGGTGAAAAGTTAATCACAGAAGAAAAATGTCACTGCGTGAACAGTAAAAAGATTTAGGATGATAATATGATCTGAAGGGAAAAAGCAGTGAAGACCACTTACAAACAAAACCCAGTCAAGTACATGCTATTCCCTACAACAAATAAGGTGAAACTAAGTGGGGTTGAAGCACACAATTTATTAGCCATCAATGAGTGATTATGAAGTAACAGAGAAAAAGTTAAAATCTTTTGCCACATGGAGAAAACAGTTTCCCTTTCCAGACTACAAGCAATGTCTATGATGCGAAATGAAGTAGTATCTAAAGCAGTGGTTCATAAATCCAGACTAAAAGAACCACCTGGGTTACCTTTTAAAATACTGATGCTCAGGTCCACTTTGGCCATCTTAAATTAGTCTCTGGGGGTAGAACCCAGATCTTAATACTGTTTTTAAAAAATTCCCCTAGGTGGCTTTAATAACTAAGCTGGAACACCACTGCCTAAAGCAGTGCATCTCATTTCCGGCTACACACTAGAAACATCTGAAGAAACTTAATAACCCATTCCGACCCAGGAGAGTCTAAACAATCTGTGTGGGGCAAAATCTCGGCAAGTGTTTTTCAAAAACTCCATGTGGCTTTATGTGCAGCTGGGGTTGAAAAACAAGAGCAGTAATTCTAAATTTCAGGGGGTATAAAAGGAAGGATTCTCAAATACTCTGCCCAGGCCTTTCTGTCAATGCTAGAGTATCACTGGTGATGGCAGAGAAGTTGCAACTAAAAGACACACTCAAAAGCCAGAGAATAAAGAACTTTTTATAAACAGCAAGAGGAGAGAATGGAGAAAGGTAGAAACAGTACAAATTGCCAAACTTCTTTTTAGAGCTTTAGTTTCATTTTTTTTTTTTAAATGAGCAAAACACAAAAGCAGACATAGCTTTTCAATTAGCAGCAGATCCCATTCATTTTGTTTGCAGTTCTCAACCAGCTTTTTTAAAAAAAGGTCAAATTTGCATATAGGTCATCTAAGATCAGTAACAACTTGATCCAGTTTAGGAAAATGAAGTGTGTTGTTGAGTATTATTCACTGACACAGATCTTGGTGGGCCATCTTAAGAGAAGCTTTCATGTTTTTTGCCCATTCCCTTCCTAACTCTTCCCCCCAAAACAATGCCTTTTATTCAAAATCAAAGTTCCCAAGACAATAGAAATTAAAAACAGGTCCAATCCCTCAATAGAGGGAGTTTTCTATAGGGAATGAAGAAGACCCATGGGAAATGGTAGCCCAGCCTACCCTCCCTGACTTTGACTGAGGGACAGAAAATGTCTGCAAACTGGCTTTCAAGAAGAGAAAGTCATTTTAGAGTGGCTCAGAACTCTCAGTTCTTAGGACTGCTTACAATCTGTTCTCTTCAGTGTGTAAAGCAGCAAGATGCCTTTGTGAAATAACACTGCTGAACAACCTTAACCTTTTGGACAATTGCACAATTTTGAATCTGAACACCAACAGGAGTTGGAGTAACTTCATCTTTGGGACACAATTACTGTTATCTGAAACTGATTTTCTTCTTCACACATCAGTTAAAAAGCTTAGAAAGGATTCCCTTCAAATGTTAAACCATGCCCCCCCACCACTACCCAGGAAAATCACACACATATTCTTTTAAACACATTTCACTTGCCTAGAGGAATTTGGTTGCACTCTTGACTCTTTCCCTAAAGCGGCAGCAGAGGGGGAAGACTTCTTTTACAGGAGTGCAATATTTAAAAAAAAAAACAAAAGCCAAGTAGGCAATAAAGAACACACAAAAGTGAGAGATTTTTTTTGGTTTGGCTGCTTGATATAGGGAGGAGAGGTGGTGTGAAAGTTACTGCTGTGACATATTGGCTTGAAGTTTATGAATCGCACTACCAGAACAAATGCTTTTCTGTTTTCCATGAAAGAAAGATGGTACTGCAGGGGAAAACCTCACCCAGAATTGTCTGCATGGTGGTACAAGTGTCTCATCTGGGCTATTCTACAAGTAACAGATATTCCTTCAAAGAAGCTGGCAGTGGAAGGCCCTTCACTGCATCCGGCAGATACTGAAGTCCCAGGCTACGGCGCACAGCGTAGCGTGAGAGAGTTTTTAGAGTTCCTGGGGCCGAGCATAGCACAGTCAGTTTTTCACACAGCTGCTGGTCTTTGGCCACCTCTCGTGGCATGGTGCCATTTTTCCTTAATTCAAAGTGTCCAACAGCTCTGTGGAGAAGCTCAAAGCAGGAGTCCTCTTTCTGTGTTCCAAGTCCCCTGACCAGCAGAGCCACAAGGCGGGAGATGGGTGTCTGGCCTTTTAGGTTGATGACTCTGACCTCTGCACCATAATCGAGAAGGATGCTGACACTCTCAAGATTTCCTTTCATGGCAGCCCAGCTGAGTGGTGTATCGTTGTTGTAATCCAGGGCATTGACAGAGGCTCCACTCTCTAGGAGAGCCCGCACACACTCAGCATTGTTCTTGAAGGCAGCCCAGTGGAGGGGGGTGTCTCTGTTGCCATCCAGAGCATTGGGGTTCGCACCATACTCCAACAGCACCTCCACACAAGCTTCATCCTTCTCTGCTGCATAGTGGAGGGCTGTTCGGTTGTAGCCATCCAGGGCATTCACCTGGAAGGAAGGAGGAACTAGATTAACAGTAGATAAAACTACTGAGAGGAAAAAAAGGAGTCCAACAAGAAACATTTGCTATGTAATGCTCTGGGCAAGACAGTCCAAAAACAACTCCTAGGGAATCTTGGTGATCAAGATACAGACGTGAAAGGAGCTAAGAGCAAGTGGAAAACCACTGGCCCAAGACAGTAACACTACTATGTGCATTGACCAGCAGGTCTGCCCTATTTAGGGTGTTGCAGTATATCACTCACTTCTCTTTACTTTAGAATCTCCGAGGAAGGAGTAAAGCAGAAAAAGATGAAATCCAAGTTTTTCAAACTGCTCTGAAAAAAGTCCAGGGAGCTGCTTCAATACTTAAGAGTTTTCGGTATTACTGTATTTTTCCTGACTTTGCCACCTGTTCCTAATGTTCCAAAATGAAAAATAACGAGGCCAAACCTCTGCCCACACACTTTTACTATGGTCTTTAACCATGCTTAAAATGTTAAGTCAGCCCTTTGCAAAAATATACTGTGTGTTAACAAGAGAACCCAGCAAAAAGCATGTGAAAGGATGAGCACTAATCTTCCAACACGGAAAAGTAGCCAGTTTGCTTAAAGTTAGTATCCCCTGTATTTATTTCAGATCCCCAAATTTATAATAGCATATTATCTTCTCCCATAAAATGCAATAGAGAAAAACTGAAACATTTAAGTGAGTTCAATTGTTATTTGGCTAAATCTCCCCACCCCCCATATTTTCACTTTGATCACTCATTTTAATCACTTACGGGTATAATCAATTTTTACTTCAGGGTCACTTGCCACTAAAGTCATAGGATAGTTAGTGACAAGCAAAGAGCAGCATGGCTGTGTGGAGACAAGGTTGGGAGGGCCTGGCCCCCGGGGCTTACTGGCCCATGCATTGGCACTGCGAACTGGCTTCCTGATTTATCTGATCGAGTTAGCACCTCAACATACACATCTTCAAGACTGCTTGAAAATACTCAAAACTGTTAGTTTATTCATTTAATACACATCCACTTAGCAATTACTACATGCTGTGTTGCAAATACTTTATAACCTATGAAAAAGATGTCATCTTTTATTTTCAATAGATGGGAAAACTGACACGAAGAAGGCTACAGGAATGTGCTCAAGGTCACACAGCTGAAGGGGACAGAACTGGAATATGAATCCCATGAAATATGACTGCAGATTCTGTTGCTTTAAGTATTCGTTATATTATGCTGCTTTGTTGCACAAGTTAATTTTTGGTATTTATCTTATTAAAATTAAGCCAAAAAGATATATTAAAACAAAAAGTAGGGGCCTTCTTGGAGCCATGGACAGAATCAAGAAAAGAAAGGAAAAAGAATGAAATCCTTAAGATTATTTTATAGATTTACTGTCACATTTTCCCTTTCGTATCAGCTATGCCAATTTTTTTAGTTGTTGCTGTTTTGAGACAGTGTCTCACTATATAGTTTAGGCTGGCCTTGAACTCACCATGTGGCCCACATTGGTCTTGAATTTACAATGATCCTCCTGCCTCAGCCTCCTGAGTGCTGGGATTATAGGCATGTGCCACCACATCTGGCAAAGCTATGCCAATGTTAACATGAGTTCCAAGGTCAGACTAGAAGTGCAAAGAGAAATTCTAAGAAAATATAAAGCTCAGATTTTCATGACTTGTTACTGTGACAGGGTTGGGACCATTACCTCAGCTCCTTTTTCCAGGAGTAACTCTACACAGTCAGCATCTGATACCATACAGGCACAGTGCAGAGGCTTCAGGGTGCCATGGGTGCAGTTCACATCTGCTCCCTACAGGAAGAAGAAAACTTCAATCAGTGTGTTCAGTTCTGGCTCACTCAGCAAAAGAGACTCTGATCTGGAAGAAGAGCCCTAACCTTGACTAGGTCGTAAATGTACTACTGTTTCCTGGTTTCTATTTTTATTAATTAAATCATATTATAATGCCATTGTCAAAACCAGAGGAATACACTGAAGAGGAAGGAAAGGAATTGTCAGTTCCTAAGATCAAGTTATTAAGTTTCTCCACAAATAAGCCTGCCAAGATGATCACTTGTACACCACAGAGGATATCAACTTATGTATAAAAGCCATGAGAATCTCATTATCAGGCAGGAAAGCTGGGTAAGTGATCTACTTTGTGTGGTTGCCATGTTCTGAAGAAAGTCATGAGTTTGTCAGGCTGTCAGAACTGCCATGCATATGCTTTTTGCCTTTCGATGAATGACCTGACAGTCCCAACAGTAGTGCGATCCTAATGTTACTTTTGTTTATAAATATCACTAAGATTATCTGTTAATCTCAGCATTCTCTGCCACCTATTCTAAATCAGGTGCCTGTATTCCTAATATGAAGAAGATGAAGATACCAGTCAGACCAAAGTCACCAAATGACTCAGCAGCACAGCTAGAATTAGAACGTGACAAAGTCGCTACTGCTGAATCTTCTGATTCCACTTTTGCTGAGAATAAGCTCACACTGTACGTCCTCCTCCTGCAGCAGTGCCATGGATTTCTGAAGCAGCTGCAGAGCTCGGCATTATAAACCAGAATCCTAAAGTCATTAAAGATGGTTACATTTTGTAGTGGAAAAAAAAATCTCTGTAACTTCTTTTCAACAGGAATAACAGAATAGGATATCAAAGATCTTGGATACTAGTCATATAACAGAATTATTGAACAGTAGTGGCAAAATACCAGGTAAAGTGTTGTCCTCATCTGTAATTACCATGCGTTTTAGAGGTGGGTGTTCTCTACCAACAACTGGCAGCTGTTGTAAGATAGAAGGAAAGTTAACATCCTCCACATAGTTATCAAGCTTACAAGGCTCTGAAAAACACCTGTTTTGCTTACCTTCTACCACCCTTCTACCACAGAAGACTTCAGGCTCGATGCTTCCATGTGCGCCATAACCGGAGCGATTTTACAAAGAGCACGAGGCTAAGGTTTTCTAGGCTATATTTCATGAAGAAGACTATCAGACGCACAGAGTGAGAGGATAAAAGCAAGCAAAGCAAAATGTAGGGGAAAATATATTTTAATGGTCAAATTAACATATTTAAAGAGTATTAAGACCGTGATCTTGTGCGAAGTCAAAGTTGCAAGTCTGTAATCTATTAGGATTTACCAGCAATTTTCCCATTTTCGCCCCACAGAGGCACAGCACACTCACCCCTCTGATGAGGTCCTCTACATTATCATGAGGGAAGGAACGGATGGCAGCAATGGTTCGGATTAACCGTTCTGAGAGAGAGTATTTGCTCTGAATGCTCTGCATAATATACCACATGCTGGAACTCATCAAGGCTCAAAGTGTATTCACATGCTCCAGACTGCCTGAAACAAAGAAGTTTTAGGCATATACCATAACACTGAGCATATCTGTCTTTAGGCTTAAGCATTCTCTGAGGCCTTTCCAATATTAAAAGCAGACATCAAGATCAGTGATTAACTTCATTTCTGTAATCATAGGAAGTTAGTTTATAATAGTTGCTAGAGTGCTAAGTAGATCTGCATGCAAATGTTCTAGGTTAGCATAACATTTCTCTGCAAAGTATGATACTAAAACATCCAGGAGGTTCAGTGAGGTTTATAAGACTAGT
The DNA here is from genome assembly GCA_004027295.1 of Dolichotis patagonum. Taxonomy (NCBI): domain Eukaryota; kingdom Metazoa; phylum Chordata; class Mammalia; order Rodentia; family Caviidae; genus Dolichotis; species Dolichotis patagonum. Next base: position 49,653 of record PVJX010001771.1, on the reverse strand, counting down.
TAAAGAACAGAATCTTTTTCAAGTAAGAAGATAACATTAAAACACTCTGAATTTTTGCTATTTTTTATTATCAACATCACCTTTAAGTTATTTATTATATTTGCCTTATGGTACAGTTATGCACATATATGTTTCCCCATCTAAGCTGTAATCAACTGGAAGGGAAGATCTTTGTTCTCTACTTTTTTGTTCATGTAAGTATAGGTAATTAACAAATATTGGTTGGCCGACTGAGTAAAAGGTATGGAAGTGATTGTTACCTGTGAAAAGAGGGAAAAGTTATGAAACAAATATATCTATCTCAATGATAAGGTATCTGTGAGAGATTTTCAAATGTTTTCAGAGAAAAACAGGAAAAATTGAGGTAATATTCTAAAATAAGGAAGAAAGCAAAAGTATAACTATTATGGAATCATCTACTTAAAATTAGAAAAACAAACCAAACTTCACACCAATGAACGCTTTGAGTTTTAGGAAAATAAGCAGATTTAAAATGAAATTTTTTTGTTTGCTTTTTGGGACCAAGTTTTGCTATGTAGTTTAGTCTGGCCTAGAACTCATACTAATCCTGCTGTCTCTGCTTCTCAAGTACTAGGATTACAGACATGTTCTGTTATGGTTGGCTTAAAAATGAATTTAGAATGTTAAAAATTTGCAATTCATGACAACTGAGAAATAATGTTTAAACCACAATATGGCTCAGTTCTAGGAATGATAGAACAAAATACTGTAATGTAATATTCTTGAATTCAAATATGATAAAATGTTTGACTATACAAGATTCTACTTAGGGAACATTTAAAGTTAGATGGTTCAGTTCTGAGAAAAAGTACACATTAAGAACCTTAGAGAGATGTGGGCATGGTGGCACATACACATAGTCTCCATCTATGAGAGGCTAAGGCAAAGGATCCCTATGAGCTTGGGGCCAGCCTAAATTTATAGTGAGACTTTGTCTCAAAAAATAATAAAATAAAATAAAATAAATATGTAGTACCACCTCTTTATTTGTAACGGCTGAGGAACCCATATTCTTACTAAAATATAAATTCCTTAGTAGTAAAGATTTTTTTTTTCAATAGTACCTGCCACAGGATAGGTCCTCAACAGGTTTGAACCAATGTAAAGTGTATTACTTTAAATTCTAATAAATTCAAAATTTCCACTTAGTAGTAAGCATGTCATGCACATGATGACTACTAAGGGAAAATCTAAAAATTATTTGTCATTTCATAACATAAAAAATTTTGCTTTTTTGTGATAGGTAGCTCTTTATATACTTTATGACATAAACTCCATTAGTTTCTTTTTGCTAACCTGTATCTATTTAAAATACACACAGGTGTGGGAATACAGGCAGTGGTAGAACATATGCTTAGCATTTACAATGTTGTGGGTTCAACCCCAACACCTATGCGTATATAAATGTAAACCATAACTCTCTGGTGTGTGTATCAACACAAGCACAAATGCAAACACTTTCTCACATAGCTCAAATTCCTTAAAGGCTTCTTTGTGGGGGAGGGGTAAAGGTCTTTTCAAGTTGGGGATTCCAGGAATTGGGAGGAGGCACATCTAAAGTGGCTTGGAAAAAATATATAAAAAACAACAAAGTGAGCTTGGACAGAGTGCTTCTGTTAACAGTTTCTGGGCCACGATAATTTGAAGACACTAAACGTTCCATTCATTTTCAGGGTGCTTTTGACCTCCAGGCTAAGAACTCCCGATACGAGAGTGTGACCAGTGGGTCTCTCCTGCTGTCTTGAAGCTCCAGGTGAGGGTGAAACCCTCAGGCAGAAGGTCAACATTCACTGTTAGGAAGGGCCAAGGAAATCTAAATCCATCCTCACGCTAGACAGTAGCCTATGCACGATTTGACGTGTAATGAGCCCTTCGCTGTGCTGGCGCTGAGAGCTCCCTCCGTCCGCCACACCCCATTTCGCTACAGGATCTAGAGAAATCAAAGGTTTTTGTTTGTTTTTGTTTTTGCGAAGCCAAAATCCAAGAGGAAGAGAGAAGGCACTCAATAGCCTCAATAATTCTGAGGCTGGGGGCCTAAGCCTTCACCCCTTCGACGAGCCAGAGGCGCCCCGATTCCATCGCACCTGCTGCGGGAGAACTTACGGTAGCGTCGTCTTGCCACGGCCAGGGGGCGGAGGGCAAGCGTACGAAACGCAAGATTGTGTGATGTCACTTTCTACATAGGCTCCCAACACATCGCAGCAATCCGGACAAGTCTCCCGGTACCGGCAATAAACGGGAGCTGTGCAATCTGTGTCGTGGGAGCCCCAGACGCGGCCCAACCCCCTCCCCGATCTTCCCTAAGACTCGGAACGATGTGAAGTCTTGGCCTCGAAAGCTCTCGGGCCTCCAGAGCAGTGGAGGAAGCGTAAGTGGGAGTGGTGCACCGGGCTCGAGGCCCTGGCTGCAGATCTTGTGCACAGAGGACCGCACTCACCGAACCGCTGGCTGAGCTGGGTCTGGAAAGCCGCTGTCAAAGTGCAACCCGGAAGCAGAAGCTGGCTGCAGCGAGCGCCCTCGTTTACAGGACGGAAGGACCGAGTAGGAGGGGCGCCTGCGCGCTGGCCAGTCGCAGAACGCCGGGTGCGCCTGCGCAGACACGGGTCGCACACTCCACCCGGCCCTAGGTAGAGGTTTTCTTCCCTAGCTTAAAAGCTAAGAGCAGTTTTGCACTGTCCGGGTCTCGGGGCCTAGTACTGCCATAGGAAAGAAGCTCACGAACCCTGGCTGTCAGGCCAATTCTATGACTGCGCGCCGGCGTGGCCAGGACCAGCAGCGGATCCATCCTGCCACTCCTCTGCCACCCATTGTCTGCATTGGAGATGAACCGGGGCATCTCAGTGGCACAGTGGTCCCAAACTTACCACACTAAACATCGCTTTTGTGCATCACTCCTCACTGGTTCACTTGCTTAGGAGATTAAACTGTTAGTAAGGAGTGTCTTTGGCAAGGAAAAGAATTAGCAGCATTATTCATGATATCAAAATGAATCTATACCCCATAGAACCCTCGTGGATATTGTCCACCCTCTTTCAAAGTGAATGATAGCCAAGACAATCTCAGCCACCCAAGAAATGTAGAATTAAAAATGTTGAGGGCTAAAAAAAAAGACGCAAATGTTGGTCATAACCCTTCCCACGTAGAGATACACTTCCAAGTAACATACCTTCCAATACAAGGCATAAACATTTCAAAGTCAGGCACGTGGTGCTGCACGAAAAGAGTGAAGCAGCCCGCACAAACAGACTGTGAATGCTGTGATCTAACCGGTTGCCTGTTTAACAAACGGTGCCTCAGCATCTACTCCCCATAACCTGCTCCATAAAACCAAAATCAGACCAGCTGAGGTCAGAGGAGGTTGCGGGTAATGCACATGCATCAGTGAGGAGGTGGGAACTGGTAGCTCCGGACCTGTCTCAAGAGTGAACTTTCACCGAGTCTCTGGGGTTTCAAACTCAGGAATTTTGCCACAAAAGAATGTGTCCCCACCTCTTGCAACCACGCCTTGGTGAGATTGTCCAAATTTTCAAAAGAAATTTAAAAGAAAAAAAAAAGATTACATCGTGGCGGGCGGGCTGGCTGTAAGTGTGTAAAACTAATGACTGGAACCCCAAGACCTGGGACAACAGCCCAGCACATAGATGGACACATGCCTCTGGAGGGCAAAGTAATCAGCCATACCAGTAAGGTAGAAGCATCTGAAGCAGCAACAAGGAGATAGCAGCTGAACTCTAGAGAACTCCACCAACAGAAGACCAGTTCAACCAGTCCAAAGGCCAAGCTCTGCACCATACCCTGCACATTTCTGGGATGCAACATGGACACTAGCACAGAACCATAAACACTAGAAGAAGATAGGTTCTTAGGATAGCTATAATAACCAGCTACATCTAGAGGGCATCCCTGAGGAATGGACATCTCCTTTCCTCCTTGAGACAGGCCTCAATGCTAGTAGTAGAGCTACACATCATGGAAGATTGGTGGACATCAACGTAGAAGACAAAATAAAAGAAAAAAGAGAATGTGGAAAATGGGAAGACAGAAGAGGTGTGCAGCCCCAGACCCCACAGCCCAACCAGGGCAGGCCTGGAACTCAACAAGATGGATGAAGTTAGAAGTCAAACACTGGAACTTTCTAAAATGATAACAGCAGAAGTGAAAAAAACAAGTGGAAAAGGCTATAGAGAAAATGATCTCTCAGGTATAAAAAGAAATGATGCTTAAAATAAAAAATATTGGAGAAGACATAAACAAAATAATAGATGAATTTAGAAAAAGGTGGAGACAAAAATGCCTAACATAGGAGAGACATGGAATCCATGAAACAGACCCAGAGATCTAAGAGACTAAAACCTCCATTGAAAGTATATGCAACAGATTGAACAAAGGATAGGATAGAATTTCAGATCTCAAAGACAGAATTGTAGCTAGTGTTCATGACAAGAAAGATACCTCAAAAATGAGCAATAACACAATTGTAATGGGAGACCTCAATACCCCACTGTCACAGAGACACAGATCAGTTAGACAGAAAATCAGCGAAGAAATATCAGAGCTTAATCATACCTATGACTAAATGAAGTTAATAGAAGAAGCCATGCCCTGAGGCTATGTGCCAGCAGCCTGGAGAGACCTGGCAAGCCTGGCACCAACCCAGAAGAAGAAGACATGCACTGAGGTACTGCCACCATCTTGGGAGCATTGCTGAAACCATTGCCCCATGCCTCTCCACCACTCCAGGAGCCCCAGATTAGAGGAAACCAGGTGCCTAATCCAACCCACTACACCAAGGAACTGGCAGCCATTGCAGGAGGCACCCAGAATGCAGCAAGCAGGTGATTCAGCGGAACACAGGAAAATGTTAAGACAAGGAGCAATATACAAATACAATCTCACACCTCCAGCCCACACAGAACAAGTCCAGGAGACACAGACCTAGTAGAAATGAGATGTCACACACCTGAAATTTCTGAAAAGATAGCAACTGAAGTAAAGAAGCAACTTAGTTCTTGTATTGTTTGGTTAATTTTACAGGCCTATGTCTGATGGTCTGGACAGCAATTGTGAAGATAGCAAGAGGTATTATGGTAGCCATTATTAATTTCCTATTATCTTGTTTTGAAGTCCTGTACCATTTTCATTGTTTTTTATTTGGTTTTATTCTGTTTTGTTTTGTTTGATTGTATTATGTTTAATGGTATGGGCAGCTGTTTTGAAGATAACAAGATATATTATGGTGCCATTGTTGATTTCCTATTGTTTTGAAGTCTTCTATCACTTTCTTTGTTTTATTTTGAATGGCTTTATTCTGTTGTGTTTTGTTTGGTTTTATTATCTTTAAAATAAAAAGAAAGGAAAAAATTCTCTCAAATTGCGTATGTTGGCATTTTTAAAAATAAAATGATTTTTAAAAGCAAGTAACATTCAGTCTGAAAATCACCCCCCCCAAACTCTAGATTAAAGCATATTTTGGTCATTAGAAGCTCTGAGGGTGAAGAATTTAAGACATTCTCCCGGTTGAGAGTGGTCTGGAGAGTAGACTTGAAGCTGTGACTACATATTAACTATATTATTTATTTAATTTATAGTTTTGGTTGGGAAAATTTGAAGAAGTCCAACTAAGATTATATGGAAATTAGAAATACCCAACCCATCCTCTCAATCATTGTAAAGTATTTGTTCAAATTAAATCTATGGTAGCATTTTGATTCTGTGTTCCTTTTGTCTAAATTAGAAATTTATACTATCACCCTAAAGAATATTAAACTTCCAAATACAAGAACTAGATATACTTGAGTTGATGCTGATCCAAAATGAGGGAATATATTCTGGAAATTTAAGTCCTTCCTGGACACCAATAGAGAAAGTCACAGAAAAAATTAAGCCACATCTGTCTTATCCAGGCCTAACCTCATTTCAGCCAGTATGTCTCAATTTCCCATCTCTGTGTCCAGAACTGCATGACTCACAGGATAGCACAAGGGTATATTTTCTCCTGATCCTCCTTGGATCCTACTTGGCTAGAAGAGGAATAATTCCATTCCTTTCCATAAGGTCACAAGCCCAGGCTTGCCAAGTCACCTTTTTTTTCCAGACTCAGAAAAGTGTCGTTCAGCTCGGTGCCACCCATCACTGTCTCAGAGAAGAGGACCAGTTTCACACAGCTGACCTGTTGACTTCTTCTCTGGCCTGCATCCTATTAAGTCTGGATTAATCAAGTCTGGATGGGGCCACTGCTCAGTGTCTGAGAATCCACTGTAGAAAAGGAGCTCCCCGCCTGGATATGGCAGAGATGATACAGTCAAAGCATCCATTAAGTGTAAGTACTGCTCCTGAAGGGTGGTATCCACCCCCAACCCCAGCCCAGCATCTGTGTGTTGGCAGTTCTTGTTTAATGTCTTGCGTCAACCAGGGTGGTAAGAGAGTATGAGATTAGAGTACAGCTCAGAGATTGATTGATTAGTTATTTCATTTCATTTCTCTGGGTACTAATTTTCTCATTTATAAAGTAAGAGTGTTGGCTAAAATGATCTGTAGATATTCTTCTGTTTCAAGTGTCTGCCCGGCAAGCACGAAGTTGTGAGTTTGATCCCTGGTACCAAAAACAAAACAAAACAAAACAAAAAAGTTCTTTTGTTTCAATAAATTCTGATTCAGTCTGATTCCACAGTCATTATTGTTACTTCCAAAGCATTTAGACTGTGGTCCAAATACAAAGAGCTCCATGACTACCATCACACTACTGTCCTGCGTTAATGGGTTAATAGGTACTGTGAATGTGTAAGTATACAATGGCAAAGTTTACATTGTTTGTTTTGTTTGTTTGCTTTGCTCGTTTTTTGAGACGGGGTCTTACTGTGTAGTTCAGGCCTTTTTTGAGCTCTCTGTGTAGCCAAGGCTGGCCTCAAACTCATGGCAATTCTGCTGCCTCAGACTCCCAAGCGCTGGAACTACAGGCAGGTGCCACCATGCTTGGGCATACATACATTTTAAAGCAGGGAGATGACTGGGATGCTTCTGAGATTCAATTTTTAATCTTGTTTTTATTTTTTTTAAATTTAAAACATACAGAAAAATGAGAAAGAATAGTGTAATGAAGTCCTCATATCTACTGCTTGCACTTAACACATTTTTACCAAATGTTTAAAATCTAATTTTTTCATTATTTGGTTATTTTAGGTTTTTCAAACCTACTACTCAAACCATGAATAGTTCCTGCAGTTTTAGAGGATTTTTTTTCTGTGAAGACAAATTTGGCTTTTCATAACTTTTCTCAAAATCTGAAATAGCTAATGTGCATTTAGACATTTTTCCCTTGAAAAAAATGAATTTCCCTACTGTATTGCTTCATTTCTCACATTTCTTTGTTGGTAAATGCTAAGATACAGAAGTTATGGGAAGTTATCAGTATTTAATGAATGTAACAATGATTTTTTTTGGAGTCTGCCAGGGAGTAGTTAAATAAGCTGCCATGCAGGTTATTTTAAAGCATCTTGAAAATCCACTGCACAACAAAAGTTGCATCCATTCACCACACATTTCCTGAGCACATACTTTGTTCCAGGCTCTGTGCTCAATTGTGCATGGAAAATAGAGATGGAGACACACAGCTCCTTATTATCAAGGTTTGGGAGCACATGGGAACACTGTCCATTGCAATTAAAGATGGTTACTCAAAAAAGGTTTTTAAGTACAAAGTCAATGTTGAAGAACAATTTTACTTTATGATATCAAGAAAGTGTCAGGAAGGAGATTTATAAAATAGAGAACAATATTAGCTCTTTCCTTGAATTAGAGAAGGCTCTAGTCACAGAGTAGATGGGACATCTACCCGTACTTCTAGATCAGCAGGGTCAATGAATGTATGAATGTTTTCTGGCACTAAATGTGGGCTACAGAGGAGGCAGACAACATGAGGGTTGCCTTTGGTCTATTAAAAAGGTATATCTAGAACATGAAGGAGCTCAGTGGCCAGAAGCTAGAGATGAACACAGAAATCTTAGAATCCAGAGTTTATAACAGGCCACCACTTGCATCTGTCTTGTCTGGACCAAAGGGATACATGTAAGGGACCACTGATGATAGATGTATTATTTAGCTTTCTGTCACTGTGACAAAATATTTGAGAAAAAACAACTTGAATGAGAAAAGATTTATTTTGGCTCCTGGTTTCAGAAGTTGCAGTCCATGATCTGTTGGCTCCATTATTTGCCATAAGAGAGCCAGAGAAGAGGCCAGGGGTAAGATACAGTCCCCATGGGATCACCTTTATGAGCTGTTCCCTTCAACTAAATCCTGTCTCTCAAGTTTCCATTACCTCCAAATAATGCCAACAAACTGAATCCATCAATGGGTTAATCCACCAATGAAGTTAGAATCCTTATGATACAATCACCTTCTAAAAGCCCCATGTCTGAATTCTGCTGCTTTGGGGACCAAGCATTCAATATATGAGCCTTTGGAGAAACCCCAGGTCTATAATAGAACAGCAACAATCTTCACAAAACCTTTGAAATCCTCCTTTAAAGGAAAAAGTCAGTTTTAAGTATCAGCCAGATAAATACCTACCATATAAAAAGGCGGCAATGCCCTTCCCCTCAGTCATCCGTCTCCACCCACTTTTACACAAGCAGATCAAGTGGCAGTTAGCTAGTGCAGGAGGGGTAAGTTTAGGGGAAAGTTGAAAGTAGATGGCCACTAGCCCGAGGCCTTGTATGCTAGGTGAGGAGTGCTCTATTAGACTGACAGTTTAAAATGAAGAATGAAGTATTTTGTTACCATGTTGAACTGGATACATTCTAATTACTGAATGTAGACTGTCTCATTTATTTAAAATGGTCATCACTTAAATAATAATTGTCAGCTTATCAAAGAGTGAACCAAAAAATCAGGAATTTGTTCAATTTTCCATTCAGGGCAAGAAAAGATTATCCCTCCCCCCCCCTAAAAATTTTTAAGAGATGCTAAAACCCCCAAAATAAAATTATGTTTTTATCATGTTCCATGAGTCTTGCATTCCGTATCTGGATTCCATCTCTATATATCTTAGTTGGTTATTTCTGTTCTTTATGTTTTGATGACAAGTGATCTCATGAGTTTGTTTTTTTATGCTGCATCTCCCATAAGACTTTTAGGTCATTAATTTTTTCTTCTTGTATCTGCTAATTCCATATCTGCACTCAGGAAGTGTCTCCTAGATGGTGCTGATTGACAGTACAACTAGTGTTCCTATTTTCAGGCATAAATTTGGACTAGAAATTTGATAACGATGTTATGGTTGTAATGATGTTGCCATCACTGCTAAGTTAGGTAAATGCCATGAAGTATCCTTGGTAACAGATTTGGCATCCTGACCTTTGAGCTGAGTCTTTAATCCTTTTTGGAATGAAAAGCTTCTTTCTTCCCCTTCTGGCTCCAAATACTTTCCAGATTTTGGTTGGATCCTCTTGAGTGACAGTGTGCTGGAGGAGAGGAATTCTGCTTGGTAACCTTCTTAGTGGTAACGTGAAGCCTTTCACAGCAGTTTTCTGGCCAGTGGCCAGAACTCCTCAAATACTCTCTGGTTTCAAACCCTCTCCTTCAAGGGCCACCTGGCCAATGTTGATGGCAGTTGCCTTGATCCCTTCCCTAGAGAAAGGTGACTTACATAAAGAAAGACTTTTTCCAAATAAGTTCTCCTATCACCAAAGAAAAAGAAAAGAGCCAAAATAGAGTTTCAACTACTCTTCAGAGTGAAGGAGAGAAAAGGGATCACTTAGGATTAACAGTAGGGTAGAAAAATAAAATCCAAATGTCAGACTTGTTGGCTATTTGGGAAAACTTGTCTTACCTCATTAATAGAATAGTGTATTTTTCTTTACATTAAAGTTCTCCAATCTTTAGTGTTATCATGTATAGCATATTATTTATATCTAAAACATATAATATCATGCAAACACTAGAGGGACAAAAGTTTCAGCTCTAATAGCACTAGTTTCTTTACCCTTCTAAGCAAGTTATATTACCTAATTCTCAGTTTACTGGGATACACTGAGATGAGGGAACATTACCCTGAGAACTAATGTCACAAAACCTAGAATGTTTGTGAAAAGAGATTTTATAAATGACATACATATTAATTATTACCTATACCATCTTTTTGTTAATTTATAGTTGTTCAAAGAAGTTACCAAATGCCTTGTCTTCTTAGTTACATGGCAAGCATCATTAAAGCAAAGACTTAGATTTCCCTGCACTCATCTCACCCCCGGCACAATCCCAAGCACCCAGTAGGTTTTTATTAAATGCAAACTGAATTGAACTAAAGTAAACTAAGACAGGAGCAGTGGAATGCTATTATGTACTGGTTCCCAAACCTGTGTTTTTCTTAGCCTTAGGAGCTAGGACAGAGAAAAATTGAAAAGAAAAACTGAAAAGGAAGCTTAAGAACTAGAATGAAGTAAAAGAAAATTCAAAGGCAAAATAATGTAAAACTCATGCAACTTTTCATTTGCTTAAGCCTGAGTTGGAAAAAATAACTCAATGAAGAACAGAATACTATTAGTGTGCAGTAGGGATAGCCTCCTGGGATGTGCTGTCAGGATTAAACAACAGTTTCTTTCAGAAACTGCTCCAAAGCAGACATGCTCTCCATATTCAAACTCTACTCTTTCTCTTTCCTTTTGATTTTCCCCATGGCTAAATCTGAATTAGTATTTTTTTCTAAGTTCACTTTCAACAAAACTTTATTATTTTTTGTTCTACAGAATCCCAATATTTTCTACTATCAGAATAATTTTAAAACATTTTGAAATAAAGATTACCCAGTGGATTTTGAAAAACCTACAGGAAAACACAAAAAATCTTGCTAATGGTAATATTGAAATTACAGATAAAGTGTAGTGTTTTTCCAAGAGAGTAGGCATTTACAGCTTAATTACCTAGCAAATGAAGACTGAAGTGGACAAAGCTAGCAGATTTTTTTAGATTGTGCAATGGAGGAGATTAACAGAGGAAATGCTCACTTGCCTGGTACCACTGGGTGATCCAGACAGATCTGGAAAGTTCTGCTAGCAAAGAAATGATCAGATAGTCTGAATCAGTTTCAGGAGCCTGAGAAATAAATTAGGGTAATCTTATTTTCTGCTGTCCTGCTACCCATGCTATTTCAAATAAGAGTATGCCCCCCCTCTTACAAGGAAAATAAAGCACTTGCTCTTTCAGGCTTCTTTATCAATGTTTAACAATTAGTCTTTTGTTCATTCGTTGATTCACTACTTGTTTTTTTGATTCATCCATCCACCCACCCATCCATCCACTCATGCATCCATATCCAATAGATACATATTAAATTGCATTACTGTGCTTTCATTTTTCATAGATGCTAGAAATTCTGCTAAGAACAAGATAAGCATGATCCCTTCCTCTAGGTAAATTAGTTTAGTGTGACAAACAAATATTAGAAAAAACCCACCTGAGTATTTAAATAATCATAATAGTGAAAAGTTCTATAAAGGAAAATAACAATGTCTGAATATTTATGCCCTCCATTCATCATATATTGAAATCCTTACCCCCAACACGATGGTATTAGGAAATAGGGCCTCTGAGAAATGATTAGATCACAAAGATTCATGACTGGGATTAGTGTCTTTATGGATCGAGATCCTTCACTTTTTCCTGTAACGTGAGGTTACAGTAAGAAAATGATGACAGATGAGGTAGTGGGCCCTCACCAGACACTGAAGCATCACCTGGATCTCGGATTCCCAGCCTCCAGAGCGGAGCAATACATTTTTATTGTTTATGAGCCACACACTGCATGGTATTTTGTTATAGCAGTCTTAATGAACTAACACAGAAAGTGTGTAGGGTGATATGACTATTCAATAAAAGAATTTACAATGGTTATGAGGTTAGGAAAAACTTCCCTGAGAATAGATCTGGAAAATGAGTGGAAAAAAAATCAGATGAAAGGTATGGAGGAAGTGCAGGAAGTGGCATTCCAGAGTGGAACAGGTTGTACAAAGATCCAGAGAGGAAAAGAGCTTAGGAAGAGAAAGAAGAAAAAGAAGCCAGAATGGAAAGAGAATGAAAGGCACAAGTTAAGAGGCAGGAAAGCTTCAGAATGGGCAGGGCTTTGGGGAATATGTGAGGGACTCTAAATGATATCATGAAAGAAGGGGAACCCACTTACAGGCTTTTTCATGTGAATAATCACATCTCTGTTTTCTAAAGGGTCACTTTGACTCTCTAAGAAAGCCTGTATTACAAAGGGGCAGGGCAGCCTAAGTGATACAGACCATAAATGATGTGGGCTTGGACTAAGATGGTGGCCGCAGAAAAGAAGAGCTGTGCATGAACTTATAGTGTCAGAATTATTATGGCTTGGTGGTGATTCCAAGCTGAAGATGAGGTACCATAGAAGTCATTTTTTTCCTCAGAGAAGAAATTTTACAGGAGATGACAAGTCAAAAAGGTCTTGAAAGTTTAGAAGAATAAACTGAGTAAAGAAAGATGCAAGTTTTTTCTCCTTAGTAGCATTAAATAGCTTACTTAGCTCTGCAACCATTATGAAAACAAGGAAAATACTGGACAGTACACTTTTTTTTAAAAAAAACTTGGTAAAATTGCCTAAAGTGGCTTAAAATGGTACTTTAAAGACCTCTAATCACAATGCTATCCCAAAGTATAGAAAAGAATCACTTCAAAATTTTTAGTGGAAAAATATAACATTGAAACTAAAATCTGATAAACACATACAAAGAAACTACCAATAAATGTCTTTTGAGTATATAAAGGCAAAACTACCAAATAAGATTTTAGCAAATGGAATCAAAGAGTCCAATATATCACAACTATGTAAAATTGTTTCAGTAATAACAGGATGGTTTAATATCTGGTAGTTCACTGTGGAATGGATAAAAAAGATGTGGTATTTTTATACAATGGAGTACTACTCAGCTATAAAGAAGGATAAACTTGAGACTTTTATAGGTAAATGGACGCAACTAGAGACCATACTCACAAGCGAAATAAATCAAACTCACGTGTGTAAATTTCACATTATCTCCCTAGTGTAAAAAATAAATAAGATCCAAAATGTACGATAGATATTGTTAAAATTAAAGGGAAAGAAAGTGCTCAAAAGGGAAGAACAACTGGGACAGGGGGAAGAAGAAAGGAAGAAGAGAAAAGATTGTTTATATACATATGTACACATACATATATTTGTGTGTATGTAAATGTATACAAGTAAATAACTATACTATTAATCTCTGTTCATCTCTAAACAGTTGTGTTTTCATTGTTATTGTTTGATCATTTTTTTATGCCTAAATCAGGTAATCTGAACAACTACTTTTAAGATAACAATTTGCAACATATTAACTAGTATTAATTTCTTCTTTCTTTTTTTAAATTCTGTATTTTTTTTGAGCATTAAGTTGTATTTTACTTCAATGGCTATCATCCCAGCCTGTGTTTCTCTGAATTAGCTGGCTGCTCACTGCAAGAGGTGGGTTGGAGGGGCTGGTGTCTGGTTGTCCACCCTGAGGCTTGCTTCGGTATCGTTATTATCATTTTGTTTGTTTGTTTGTTTTTTAAAATAAAAAAGACTCCAATATCTGGAAATTCATTAATATAAATAATGTTACTCTATTAATTTCCATAGATACTAGAAACACATTTGAAAAAAATTAAGATGTATTCTAAATAAGAATAATTTTAAATAAGAAATAGAGGAACATTTTTATCACTTGTTAATGCATTTTGTTTACCCACATGTTATTTGTTCTTTTTCATGAGAAAACACTGGATGCATTCCTGCTAATATTTGGAATAAGAGAAGATGGTCACCATCACTGTAACACTTAACACAGTATTGAAGGTATTTGCCAAGGCATTTTGCAAGAAAAACAATCAGATGTATGAGAGTCATAGATGATACAATGGTATATCTAGAAAAGAGCAGCAAACCAGTGGGCAAATTACTGCAAACAAAGATGGTTCAGTATGTAAGTAGGCTATAAAAAGCATACACAGAGATTAATAGGTTCCATAGACACAATGAAGAACCAGTTAGAAGATAATATGCAAGATTACATCAACATCCAATTTGTAACAGCAAATATGATTATACAATTCTTAGGTATAAAGTTAGAGAGAAATATGCAAAACATTTGGGGAAAACTGTATACTATTCCCCAAAGACACAGGAGTAGACATAAATAAATGAAAGACACACTTTAGGTGAGTTTGTAAGTTTAACATAATTCCAACAAAAATGCCAAAAAATATTTCTGGGTGTATTTTGATTTTTAGTTACACAAATTGATTCTTAAATTCATATGGAAAGAAAAACAAACAAGAACATCTAGGAAAGCCCTGAGAAGAAAGGTAGTGAGGAGTATCTTACCTGTGTTTAAAATATGCTAAAGTTGCCATAATTATACCAATATAGAATTGGTTCACATGGATTGATAGGTTTGGTATCAGTCTAAGAATATATAAAATTATTATATAGAAGAAAAATTAGCTTTTAAAATAAATGCTCTTGTGATGGAGCAACTTTGGAAAAAGGAAAATTGAATCCATAGTGTATACATCTGCCAGGACAAATTCTGAGTGGATCAGTTTAAACCGCATAGCAAAGGTGAAATTTTTACAAGCTAAGGAAATGTGCAGATTTTGGTACAAGCTACCCAATAGGGTTAACAAGCAAATCAGTTTTGTGACTTAAGATCCAGTGATCAATAAAAGGCTACTAAATTTTATTACATAATCTTAAAATATTGCTTGGTTAAATACCATCAGAAAGGCCAAAAGAAATGATTACTGGACAGCATATTTGCACCTTATGCTATGAAGAGCTTCTAGAAATAAAAATACATGAATCTAGTAGAAAAATGAGTGCAAAATATGTACAGATAGTTTAAAAGTCATGTAAATGGCCCCTTAAAATGGGAAAACTTGCATTGAAACAGCATGTCCTATTTTGTTGGCAAATATTGAAAAGTTTGAGAGCACACTTTGTTGCCAAAGCTCTGGGGGAAAGAGAAACACTGATATGAGACTGGTAAAGTATAAACAGTCCCAAAGTGCAACAGTCTCTCTGCAGGTGAATTTGGTACTATCAAGCAAAGTTAGAAATGGATGAATTTATCCTTTCACTCAGCAATCACACTTTCTAAGAACCTGCAGTAATATATATACACAAATTTGAAATAATACATGTTTAAGGCAAATACTATTATGGAATTTTTAGTGACCAAAGTCTAGGAACACCTCAAATATCCCAGCAGAAGGGGGCATTGATTAGTTAAACTGTGGTGTATTGTGGAGTACTGTGATTCTAAAAACTAGTGGGGAATATTTGTATGGGCTACTACAGAACGAGTACCATATTGTAATAGATGAAGTGGGGTATACAAACTGTGTATGATAACTATCTTCTGTGTAAGTGAAGCATTGAGAAGACAGTTCATAAATTAATAAAGTAGTGTGCGGGGAGGGTAAGCTGTTAGAGAATAAGGGACAATGACATCTTCTGAGTATACCTTTTTATATAGTTTTGGCTTTATAATCATGTAATCATTGTATGTATTCAAAAAAGTGAATGGAACAAAAAAGGAAAGAAGAGAATCCCTAAATTGGAAAACAAATGAAGTAAATAAAACTAAGTATATATGAGATTTGTAACAAAAGGAAATTTCAAATGGCTTATTTCAAATGAATTTTTGTCTTTCTTTTAGTGAAATGTATTCTAAGAACAAAACAAATTGCAAAGACCTCCAAATTTCATTCTATAATTTTCTTGTTAGTACTTATAGCAAATTATGAAACTATTACATATATTTTATAGCTCAATGAAAGAAAATAAGCTCAATATAAAGAATAAAGAGAAAATAAGCTCAATGTAAAGAGAATAAAGTGTAAAATCAAACTAGATACAAATTTAAAGTTTAGCTGGGCATGGTGGGGCACACCTGTAATCCCAGCACTCGGGAGGCTGAGGCAGGTGGATCACTGTTAGTTTGAGGTTGGCCTGAGTTACATGGTGAATCCAGGCCAGTCTGCACTACATATCGAGACCCTGTTCCAAAAAAGAATTTTTTAAAATGTTTAAACCTATGGGCATCAAGTATGAAGTGTGTTAAAAAGTACAGTGAATGTTTAAATTTTAAAAATGTGTTACAGTAAAAGATATTGTCTTTAATTCCCCTGAGATAACCCTTCTCCCTTCAGTCAGACTTGTTCCACCATTCTTGTACTTTCTGAAGTTGTTCTGGAAATCCTTTTTCACGTCTTAAGTTTCACTGTTGTGGCTACCTCCATGTCCTGAATTTATTAAAAATGATTACCTTTGTTGGTTATTTTTCATTTTGAGGAAGAGCCAGAAGTTACACGGAGCAGATCTGTTGAACAAGGTGGTTGGGTGTGCTGTAATGTTTTTATAAGCCCGCCTTTCTATTGAGTGGCACTGGGCAGCAGCGTTCACCATTCATAGCAACACTCACAAGACACTCACAAAGAGGACTTCCAAAGTTACTTCCAAAAGTGGCAAGAGCATGGGGACAAGTGTGCTTGAAGCAAGGAGGAGTGTTTGGGTGGGGTGGTTAATGACAATGTGTTTTTCTTTTTCTTTTTTTTTTTTTTGTTTTTTTTTTGTTTTTTAACGGTACTGGGGATCGAACTCACGACCACCTGCTTGCAAGGCAGGTGCTTATGCCGCTGAGCTAAATCTCCAGCCCCGTGTCTTTTACTGTTAAAAAAACAGTTTTTAATTGAAACACTCGTTGTACATTTTGGTCACACCTCGTACTGTGAAGATGCCAGTGATCTCACTGAAGAAGGTGACTGAACTGAGCAAGCTGGAGCTAGGGGTGGATCTCTAAAGAGAGAAACACAGAAGACTGCTCTTCGAAGGACAAAGCAGGGTGACTTATTCCCCAGACAACTGCGAAGCTGCTGATGCCATATAGTACCCTTGATGCTAATTACACAGATTGCTCCTTCACCCTGGGCATTACACTGGCGGTAAAGTACCAGATATAGTAATTGGAAGATGTGGATTATCATTCCAAGAAAATTTTCAAGTCACAGACAATTAAAAGACTTTTAAATAGTTTGGTCTCTGCCAAGGAACGTGTTAAAGAACACTTTTCACAGCTGGTCAAAAGTTCTCTGTATATAACAAGAGTATTTATGGCTATATATATATATATATATATATATATATATATCTGTGGACTACATGCAAGAATGAGTACATATTCGAATGAAAGAAAACCTTTACAAGTGCGTGTTTAGGAAAAAAAATCAGAACCCATGTACTGAATTTTATCACTGGTTCGATGACATTTTGACTGAAGGAGACAGTCCAAGCAGATTGAAAGACTTGCTTATATTTTCTCTACTTAACAGAAATGGGACATTTATCTAAAAGTCAGTCATTTGGGGAGCACCCAGATTTTCAACTATTCACTGGAAATGAAGATCAAGACTCAAAATAAGAAAAAGTTACTTCTGCAAGAATTTCATAAAATCAAATAATTTCTTTAGCATTTTGATGAAATGTGTGTGTGTGCGTGTGTGTAGGACAGAAAAAGAAGCAAAGTAACTGGTGGAAGATTTTAGGCTGTATTATAGAAATGTTTCAAAAGCTATGGATTGTGGATGTGAGGATTAGCACATCCACATTGACTGCCAGGGTTGACTCAGCTGATGTGGCTGGCCAGGCAGGTGTCCCCTTCTTCCTTCACTGCTCCATATGTGTCCCTCCCAAAGTTTTGAGATCTCCTTAGGGGAAGAGCATTTCCTCAGCCAAGAGGATAGCTGTGATGTCCTCTAGAACGTTCAAAGCTCCCAAGGGGTATGGATTGCGATGGTTGGTTCAAAGGTCAACTCTGGGTAAAGCTTCAGACAGTCTGAACACTGCTGTGAAGATCCTGTTTTCAGAGAAATTGACAATAAATATGCTAGACAGTTAGGAATTACATCTAACTAGACAAGAAACAATGTAATTGATTAAAGAACTTGGAAGAATTTCACAAGTATGGAAAACTGTAAGAACTGATTGCAAACTATTCATTGAAAAATGAATTAAAATATGCTTGTTTGTGGATCATGGAGGTCAAAAGGAAGAGTTCATTCAGTAACAACAGTTTGAAGCCAAGTCCTTTACATAAAATGATTTTTTTATTTTGTTTTGTTTTGGTACTAGGAATCAAACTCATGACCTTGCACTTGCCAGGTAAGTGCTATGCTATCCAGGTATATCCCCAGCCCTATAAAGCTACTTTTCTAAGGAAAGAATTAAGTAAAATGTTTTATGCATTTTGTAATTCTGCTGACTTTATTGTGGGCCAAAGTAATACTTTGATAATGTGGCACAAATTTTAAAAATTAATACTGAATAAAATCAAGATTATCAAACTTGAATAAAATTTAAAATTTTCACAAGAAGAATGATAGAAAATTACAGATTATGAAAGACAGGTTTAGAGAACTTGAGGATATATACAGAACGAAGAAATGATCAGAGCAAAAGGCATTAGTTTTATTCATTAAAGTATACATATGTTATTGACTTATATATTTGTGTTAGATTTCACAGTTAATAAAAACCCAGATGGAAAGGAAAGGAAAAGAAAAAGGTGAGACAGGCACTTTAAGCATGGAGACCAGCATGAATACAGCAAAACACAAAACAGCATGCTTGGTCTATAGAAGCCACAAGTAGTTTTGAGTAGCTAGAGGGGAAACAGAGGCACAAAGTGGTAAAACTAGGCTATGGGATACTTGAGAGAGGTGTTAATCGAGATGCACAGAGGCTCAAACTTGAAATTTAGGTCATTTCTTCTGACTGCTGGGAGGAGATGAATGCACAGTGAAGAGAGAAAAGGAAACAATAAGAAAAGGTGAAAAATGAAGAGCTCTATGCTCCAAACACCATGGACTGAAAGTACAGTATTGCTCGCAGAAAGGGAGAGGAGGAAATAGTTCAGTGTTGGTGGGTATTGCAGACTGTGATAATCTTCCTATTTTGAAAAACTTTCAACTAGTTCAGGACTCTTTCAACTTATGTTTTGTGGTTAAAATGCAGGCTGCTAAAATGCCACAGAGCTGGATAAATAAATCTGTTTCTTCCCAAACTGAGACAAGTGAGACAAATATGGGATAATGCTAGTTTATCTGGAGTTTAATATCTGTTGCAAAGCCTTTCCTTCTCTCACATCTCTGTTGATTATTTCTTTTCTTCCTTTGATTTTGGGTCCCAAATTGTAGCCTACAGTTTCAAATTGCATTATTTCTGTGCTCCGTCTCCATCTCTCAGAACTTTTCTCCACAATCACTCTTTTTTACAGAGAAAATGTTCCCCTAACCACTAATAAAAAATCCTCAAGTATCAAAGATAGAGACTTTACATCCCACAGATGTCGCTGCAATTTTAAAAACCAGTGATTTCTGTGTGAATTATGTGAAATTGTGGGCAGCTTATTACCCACTTCGTTGAAGATGTCTCAGATGACACTATCCAAGTACATTCCTACAGAGCAACATTAGCAACTAAGGTCATTGTTAAGAGGAAATTGATCTTTAATAATAAAAGAAGCAACTGCAAGTAGGTGCATGATAATGGTGGTGGATGAACTAGATGAATACTTAGAATCACCCTTCGAGGAGATTCTAGTCCCAGTTTAATTCACACCATCCAGGTAATCATTAGTGAGTTTCACATACATTTTCCTCTGCATCCTAGAGATCTGGACAACACTGTATAGCATAGACCCTTATTGAAATTACTCCACTTAGGTTGTTCAGAGACTAACCTCACTTCCCAGAATATTGTTTTTCTGATTCATGGTTGGTATTTGATTTCGATTTAGTTTTCCTATCTTGGGAAGATTGATCTTTGTATATCCTTTATTATATCTGTGGTCAATGCTGAGTTTTCATTGAGTTTGCTTTTATAACAGAAACAGGGAAGATCTCAAGCAAGGGACAGAAAACCTTCAATTTTATTACAATCAGAAGTGCCTTGGGCTAAAACTGCCCTATATTACTACAGTGTGCCAGTTCAGGAACACAGAGAGAAGAGAAATATTCTCTTTAAAGCACAGTAGCCTTTGCTTTCATGATATCCCTTTTTCAGTTAGTTACCCATTATATAACCAGTAGCAGGATACTTTTTCTGACACTGTTTTCAGTGGAATAAGAATAAATCAGGAGTTCTTCTCCTTAACACAAAGATCAAGGACACAGGCTTGACATCATCCTATTTGCAACACTGAGGGTATCTGAAAGCTTACATTCCTTGGATTCCTCAGATTTCTGACAAAATTTGACTCCAATGTATCTGACACTTCAATAAGCATTAGAGTGTATAGGAAGGTGATAGCTCTCAATTTAAAACCTGACTGGTTTGAAAGTGTCTCTAAAGGAAGTATTTGTTTGATCAAGAAAAGCCATTAAAACATCACTTAATTGTGTGAATATGCCATGGATCACCAAAATAGTTTGCTGAAATTAAGGAAGCTAAACTAGGGCTAGGGAATATAGCTCATAATGCCTACTATGAATAAGGCCCTGGATTTGATCCCCAGCACTGCAAAAAATATAGGCAGAGTAGGGCCTCTGCAAAGTACAATATGTATTCTTAAGGGCAATGTTTCGTTTTCTATGTATATATTTAGACTTTACTTATTCATCTATTCAACAAATACTTGTCATGTGACAAGCACTATTCTAGGAGGTAGTAGAATCAGCAAAGCAAAACCTCTTCACTAGTTAATCAGACAGGCCAGCAGGGGTTGAAAAAGTTAATAAATTTTAAAAAACAGTATATAGAAATTATTATCTGAAGTGGGTAAGAATAAAGTAAAATAATTAGAGAATCTTGGTATGAAGGGGATCGTTATG
Source organism: Dolichotis patagonum (assembly GCA_004027295.1). Classification (NCBI taxonomy): domain Eukaryota; kingdom Metazoa; phylum Chordata; class Mammalia; order Rodentia; family Caviidae; genus Dolichotis; species Dolichotis patagonum. The sequence continues at coordinate 28,731 of PVJX010001771.1, read as the reverse complement.
CCTTTAAAAAAGGAACAGAAGCACAAACGTTAGCCTATAAATTGTGAACATGTTGTTGACCATTGTGTTAGTCATTTTTCCATTGCTTGGACAAAAAACTTGACACCCTCAACTTAAAGGAGGTGAGGTTATTTTGGCTTACAGTTTCAGAAGTTTCAGTCTGTGGTCAGCCCCGAGGCAGAAATAGAATGGCAGAAGGGCCTGGCAGAGAAAAGCTGCTCAACCCGTGAGAGCCAGGAAACACATTGAGAAATGAGGCCCAGGAACAATAATACACCTTCCAAGTCACACACGGAGTGACCCACCCCCTTTTTAAGGCCCCACCTCCAAACCTGAGACTTTTGGGAGACCTTGTAGGTCCAAACCACAACACTCTAACTTCTGAAGATATGGTAGTGACCAAAGCAAAACCCATTCCCTAGTGGGTCTCACATTCCAGTTGGGGGTTGAAAGATAGATAATAAGGCAAATATGAGATAATGGAGATGATGACCTATGTGTAGAAAAATAAAGTGAACAGATTAGAGAATTTTGATATGAAAGGGGTCATTTGCCTTTAAAGAAAACCCCAGAAAAGCAGGCATAATAGCTTTAAACTGTGAACATGTGGTTGACCATAGAAGACAAAGCTGTTTTCATATAACTCCTCTTAAAATGGGAACTTCAGGGTCTGAGTAGAAAAGTTGGAAGAAAGCCTTTTCTCACTTCTGCCTAAGATCCAGTGCTTTTGCAGTTCTTTGAAGACATGAATTACATTTTTTTGTTTGCTTGTTTTTGTGTGTAGGGACAGGATCTTGCTCCATAGTTCAGGCTGGACTTGAACTCACTATGCAGCCCAGTTTGGGCTCAAATGGCAATCTTCCTGCCTCAGTCTCCAGAGTGATGGAATTACAAGCATGTATCACCACACCAGCATGAATTAGATTTGGGATCCCTTCGTACATCATCACAAACACTAGTTTAGTCTCCCTTTGTGTCTGTGGAATAGAAACAAAGTACACCTTTGCAGTAGTTGCTAAACTGCAGCTACAGTTCCTTGCTGATCCTCGGGACACTACTGCAAAGCAAAAGGCAACTACTAGTTTTAGGGGCTCTGAGAAAGATAGAGTATGGCCACATGTGTTGGTAAGACTGAGACTGATACAATTTTGTATGAATTGCTAAAGATGGAAAACTTCAGACTACCTTAGGGTATGGCAAGTGAGAAGGGGCCAGAAAGTTGGCATAAATCAGCTCTGAGGAACAGTAAATTTGTAAAATTTTCTTTAATTGAAGTCATAACACATGTATCATTGTTCCTACCTTATACTAGATAACTAGGGTATAATTATCCTAGTTTGGACTGATAATGCATGAGAAGAAATTTGTCAAGCAAAGTTGCCACTACTAAACTGGAAAGTTTAGGTATTCTCAGGTAATTACCAGTCCCTGATAAGGATTCTGGTTTGGGCAAAGTAAGGGCTGAGCTGTTGCAAGAATCATAAATTTCTAGGGGCAGAAAACACATAGAGAGGTTGGGAATTGAACATTAGAGATCATCAGTGACTGCCAAGCTCCCAAATGCTCCTGAGTTGTTCAGCCTGTGTGGCTGAATCCCCAGCAAGACTCAGATTGGAGCCCTCCATGCCATAGTGGCACAAGATACAAGTTTGGACATGCACTGAGTGGAGAAAATGTCTCTTCAAGATTGTATGGAAGAAGCTGGTGCAGTGGGAACACACAAGATGAAGAGTAGACATAGGTGAAATAGGTTTGTAATAACAGATTATTTTCAGTGGAAATTCAGACTGCATGAGAAGTTTGTAGTTCTCTTGAATTTCTGCTTTGAGTAAAGTTATCAAGAAGGAGACAGAAGGGCATGAGAGTGGCCTTGAAGATAGTGTGAGGTAACTGGATGCAGACATTAAGTGAGGTATGGGTGGGCACCTTGTGTCATGTATGTGACACTAAAGACTCTTGAGGGGGAGTTCTGGTCCCAGAGCATGTGCGGGTTGAAACCTAGCACACAGGGAAGCCTTGGAACGTGGCTCCCGGGCAGTAAGACCACACCCCGTGCTTGAAATCACAATAGCTGTCATGGGAGTCCCTGCGGGCCTAACTGGCCCACCCTCAGGGAACTCCAAGCAGCTAGCTGTTGCCTGCTGTCTGTCCTGGGGGCCAAAAGTAGGCCACATGATTCTCAGAGCATGGGGGAAGCCTTGAAACATCGCTCAAAAGCCAGAAATATAGGAAAATGACAAAATGAAAGAGCAAAATGTAATCTCAGACTTCCAGCCCAACCCAAGCAAGCTTGGGAGACATGGACACAGAAGAAAATATAAGCCATACACCTGAAATACCTGAAATGATATCAACTGAAGTAAAGACACAACTCTGGGAAGCTATAAAAGAACTCAAATCAGAAATAGTCTCACAGGTAAAAGAAGAAATGATAAATGTAATGAAAGAAATGCTGAACACATCATCTAAAGAAGACATAGTTAAAAAATTATAGGAACAATGTAAAAAGATGGAAACTCTGAATGAACAACATAAGAAACAAACAGAATGCATGAAGCAGATTCAAAGAAATATATAGGAAATCAAAAATTCCATTGAAAGTTGGCAAAACTGCATTAATGAAAGTGAAGATAGAATTTCAGACCTCGAAGATAAGATTGCAGCTAGTGAACAGAAAATGAAAGATCTTTTAAAAATAACAAGGAACGAGGAAATAACAATTCAAGAACTGCAAGATGATGCAAAGAAAAACAACATAAGATTGATAGGAATAAACAAAAAGGAAGGTGACAACACAAAAAATATCAAGAAGCTATTTACAGAAGTAATAGCTGAAAATTTCCCAAACATGAGAATGGAAACTGACATACAGATCAGTGAAGCATATAGAACTCCAAATAACCATAAGCAAAATAAAACTACACCCAAACATATAATAATTAACATCCCAGAAATCCAACATAAGAATAGAATATTAAAAGCTGCTAGAAAAAAGACACAGATCATCTATAAGGAAAGCCCATCAGAATCACAGCAGACTTCTCAACACAAACAATGAAATCAAGAAGACCATGGAGTGAAGTATGTTGGATCCTAGAGGAAAATGACTTTCAACCTAGACTGATATACCCTGCAAAACAGATGGAGAAATAAGATACATCCATGACAAAGAACAGCTGAAGAACTTCATGACCACCAAACCAACCCTGCAAAGACTACTGAAAAACATTCTAGACGGACATAGGAAAAAAACCACTAAGCATGTAAACAATTAAACAGAGTGGAAAGGTAAAAAATCAACAGCAGAAAGATAACATGTCAAAAGTAAACCAATATTTATTGGTTATAACCATTAATGAAAATGGCATTAATTCACCAATTAAAAGAAACAGACTGGCAGAATGGATCAAGCAACAACATCCAACCATATGATGTAAACAATAAGCTCATCTAACTCCCCAAAAAGCTCATAGACTGAAAGTCAAAGGATGGAAAATAATAGTCCATGCAACAGTATCCCCCCCAAAACAGGGGTAGCTATTCTGTTTGCAGACAATATGAATTTCAAACCAAGAATGTTCAAAAGAGATAGAGAAGGCCACTACATACTAGTTAGGGGGAAACTTCAAGAGATAGAGAAAACAATCTTAAATATCTATGCACCAAATTTGGGAGCACCCAGCTGTACAAAACAAATATTGACAGAAATGAAAAATCAAATAAGCAATAACACAATTTTAACAGGAGATATTAACATGCCATTGACACAAAGAGATCAACTAGAAAGATAAACAGCAAAGAAATAACAGAACTGAATCATAACTGTGAACAAATGGACTTAGTAGATGTATACAGAGTATTCCACCCAACATCAGAATATACATTCTTCTCAGCATAATATGGAATGTTCTCTCAAATAGACCATATACTACCCACAGAACATGCTTAAGTAAGTGCAAAAGAATTGAAATCCCATGCATGTTATCAGATCATAGAGCCATAAAACTAGAAATTAATGACAAAAGAAAGTGCAAAAACCCCACAAACACATGGAAATTGAGTAATACACTCCTGACCAACCAATCAGTGGGTCACAGAGGAAATTAAAGAAGAAATTAAACAATATTTACAGACAAATGAAAATACAAATACATCTTACTGGAACCTGTAGGATGCAATGAAAGTGTTTTCAGAGGAGAATTTATTGCGGTGAACTCCAACATCAGGAAAACAGAATAAATACAAATAAACAACCTGATACTACACCTCAAACATCTACAAAAAAGAAGACACACGTCAAGCCCAAAACCAAAAGAAGGGAGGAAATTATAAAGATCAGAGCAGAAATTAATGCAATAGAGACTAAGAAAACAGTACAAAGGATCAATGAATCAAAAAGTTGGTTCTTTGAAAGAATAAATAAAATTGACAGGCTTCTAGCCAACCTTATTTAAAAAAGGAAAGAAAAAACTCAAATTCATGCAATAAGGAATGAAAAGGGTGAAATCACTACAGACCCCATGGAAATACAGAAGATCATAAACACCTATTTTGAAAACCTCTACTCTCATAGGCGCTCGATAACACAGAAGAAATGGACAGATTCCTAGAAACATATGAATTACCAAAGCTGGGTCAAGAAGATGTAAAACTGTTGACTAACCCAATTTCAATTAGCAAAAATGAAAATGTAATTAAATCCCTACCAACAAAGAAAAAGCCCAAGTCCAGTTGGATTCACTGTGGAATTCTACAAGAAATTCAAAGAAGATTTAATGTCAACACTCCTCCAACTCTTCAATGAAATTGAAAGGGAAACAATTCTTCCCAGCTCATTCCTGGAAGCAATCATTACTCTAATACCAAAACCTAAGAAAGAGCTAACCAAAAAAGAGAACTACAGGCTAATCTCACTAATGAACATAGATGCAAAATTTCTCAATAAAATTTTGGAAAACAGAATGCACTAAAGCATCAAGAAGATTATACACCACGACCAAGTGGGATTCATCCCAGGAATGCAGGGATGGTTCAACATACACAAATAAAAAAAATGTAATCCACCATATTAATAGAGCCACATGATCATTTCTATAGATGCAGAAAAAGCTTTTAATAAGATCCAACACTTATTCATGATAAAAACCTTACAGAAAATTGGAATAGATGGTCTTTACCTCAATATGATAAAAGCCATCTATGACAACCCAACAGCCAGTATCATATTAAACTGCAAAAACTGAAAGCCTTTACCCCAGAATCAGAAATAAGACAAGGATGTCCATTATCACCACTCCTATTCAATATAGTGCTGGAAATGCTATAGCCAGAGCAATTAGACAAGAGAGAAGTAAAAGGAGTAAGGATAGGAAAAGAAGAAGTTAAATTATCATTATTTGCAGACGACATGATATTTACATAAAAGACCCCCAAAACTGTATTGAAAGACTCATAGATATAATAAATAAATTAATCAAGGTAGCTGGATACAAAGTCAATACTCAAAAATCGACAGCATTTCTATACACTAACAACAAAAGTACTGAGAGAGAAATAAGAGAAGCCACACCCTTAACATTAACATCCAAAAAATTGAAATACTTAAGAACTAATCTAAGAAAAGAAGTAAAAGATCTATTCAGGGAAAATTATAATACCCTGAAAAAGGAAATCGAAGAGGACCTCAGAAAATGGAAAGACAGCCCCTGTTCATGGATAGGAAGAACAAACATTGTAAAAATGGCCATTCTCCCAAAATTACTATACAGATTCAATGCCATCCCAATCAAAATACCACTAACATACCTCACAGATCTAGAGAAATCCCTCCTAAAATTCATCTGGAACCAGAAGAGACCTAGAATAACAAAGGCAATTCTAAGCAACAAAGGCAAGGCAGGAGGCATCACAGTTCCTGACTTGAAGTTTTACTACAAAGCTACTGCAATAAAATCAGCATGACACTGGAATAAAAACAGACCTGAAGATCAATGGAATAGATTGGAAGATACAACTACAACTATAAACACAGTCATCCACCTTATCTTTGATAAAGGGGCCAAACATGTTCACTGGAAGAATGATAGTCTCTTTAACAAATGGTGCTGGAAAAATTGGCTATCAATATGCAGAAGAGTAAAACTAGACCCATGCCTATCACCATGTACTAAACTAAAATCTAAATGGATCAAAGACCTAAATATTAAAACAGAAACACTAAATCTGTTGGGAGACAAAGTAGGTAGAAATCTTAAAGACATAGGGGTAGGTAGAGAATTCATTAACAAAATTAAACCACACAGGAAATACTTCACAGAATCAATAACTGGGATCATGCATGTCGGAAGAAATCTCCAGTATAGTGAAGATAAAACCCACAAATTGGGAAAAAATCTTAGTCAACTGTACCTCAGACAAAGGACTTCTGTCTAGAACACATAAACAATTTTAAAAAATCAGACCCCCAAAATTCAAAGACCCAATCCAAAAATGGGCATCTGAGATGCATACGCAGTCCTCAGATGAAGAAATACAAATGGCAAATAAGTACATGAAAAAATGTTCAACATCATTGGTCATTAGAGAAATGCAGTTTAAAACCACTCTGAGATTCCATCTCACTCCAGAAAGAATGGCCAGGATAAGGAAAACTACCAGCAACAAATGCTATAGAGGCTGTGGGGAAAAAGGAACTCTTCTGCACTGTTGGTGGGAGTGTAGACTGGTGCAACCACTGTGGAGGTCAATCTGGAGATTCCTCAAAAAGCTGGGATTGGAAGTTTCATTTGACCCAGCTATCCCACTTTTGGGCATATTCCTAGAAGAACTGAAAACATCATACCACAGCAATGTATGTGCACCCATGTTTATAGCAGCACAATTTGTAATAGCCAGATCTTGGAAACAATCTAAATGCTCATCAGCTGAGGAATGGATAATAAAGTTGTGGTATTTTTGTACAGTGGAGTACTACTCAGCTATAAAGAATGAACACATTGAGATATTTATAAGTAAATGTATGCAACTTGAGACCATACTCTTAAGTGAAATAAATCAAACTCACATGTGTCAATACTGTATAGTCTCCCTAGCATAAGAAATGGTAAGTGTACAAAAGATACAAAAAACTCAATAAATTACAGTGAAAGATAATATCACGGGGAAAATGAGGAAAAAGAAAAAGGAATGGAAAAGAAAAAATGTCTAAAATTATATCAACACACTTAGGATAGCTAAGGTGATTGCGCGACAAACTCTAAGTCCTTGGAACGAAATAGTTAACATTCATAGGATTGGAACAATTGTTCATATTATTGTATGGTGATCTGAGGAACTCTTGAAGATCATTATGTAAAATAACAACCCTAGTTATGCTCATACCACCTTGTTTTGAAGGCCTATATTGTCAGTGTTCTAGGCTCTTTGCTATTGTTTATATGTATTTTCAGTTTCGTGTTTTTCTAGGAATTTTTTTGTTCTGTTTTGCTTTGTTTTGTTTTTCCCTCTAATACAGAAAGGATAGGTATACAGGTAGAGACTTATGCATGTGTAGAACTTCTAAAAAGTTTATGACAATTGATAATGTAATGCACAATGAAATGAACAGCTACTTTGAAGAAAAAGAGACATTAAGGTACCCAGTGCTGATTCTGTAGCATCACACTGTGAAATCCAGAACTACTACTATTCTTTGTTCAGAGTGATTTTAGTCTGTTTTTTTTGTTTAATTTAAACATACATGAAGGTATGGACAGCTATTTTGAAGAGAATGAGAGGCATTATGGCAACCATTGTTGATTCCTTATTGTCTGATCTTGAAGACCTAAAATGCCTTCATCATCCTGTTCTGATCAGTTCTATACTATTTTGTTTTGTGTGAATTCATTGTATGTGAAGATATGGACAACTATTTGGAAGAAAACAAGAGATAATATGATAGACAGTGAATATCTCTGGTTGTCTTGCTTTGAAATCTGAGTCTCTTACATTGCTATCTTATGATCTGTTTTGTTCTTTTTAATTTTCCCCTCTTTAAAAAAAAAGACTCTTGAGGGTCTGAGGAGTTGGATTCTGCCAGTCTAGTCAGAGGCTTATAAAAGCCCAGGGCAGACTACCATGCCCACTGCTCTGAACACATGAGATGAACAAGTAGGTCGGCTGTTACACCAGGCAAAACACTGCCCGGGGTAGAGATGATCTAGTCTATGTGACAGATAAACTGCGCAGTATGAAAGTTCTCAGCCTTCCAATCTTTTCTCACTATCTGAGAAATCATAGTAATAGACAGCTAGGGCTGTCCCTGTCCAAACAGGGGAATGAGGGACAGAATCAAAAGAGCCAAAACAAGGTTGGACTGATTTACATTAGACTGACACATTTACATTAGAGTTTCTTCCTGCAGGAAAGGAAAATAAGACATGGAAGAGATGAGGGGGACAAGGGAGCAAGGAGGTAAGGACAGGGCTTGAGTGAGGATTTGGGGGTGTTAAGAGGATAAGAGAAAGAGCTCAGTAGCAATAGCTACACCATAATGTGTGGATTAAATAGATAAGAGGAGGAGAGAGATGATGTTTTGCTTTACACTAGAAATGTAATCCCCTCTCCAGTTTTCCTGGAGACTATAATAAAATCTGAATTGTTTTAAAATTCTTTTTTGCCTACTGGCTATGTTTCTTTTGAATGTGATACTGTACTGATATGGGTCACAAGGTAGTGCAGCTTCATAAGGCACATTTTGGAAGTATTATCTGGGATTTTAGACTAAGGTAAATCAGTCACTACTATAGCTTGAATTACTTCTTTGTTCTAGTCCTGAGTCAAGTGAGCAACTTCTTCAGATTTAGTGTGCAAAAATACACCAGCTGTAAAAAAAATAGAGACAAGATAACTAAACACTAGAAAGCAAAACATGGCAAAGTCTATTAAGAATCTCAATTTTGGTGAGAACAAGATACTTGGGATTTGGTATATCTGATAAAGACCTATATCCATGTATCATTGGGGCCTCTTATGTCCTAACGAGAGCTAGATAAAGGAAAAGGAAGCTGATTCTTAGAGAATAAGAGAGGAAGTAGGAGATTGTGCAGGGTTTGTTTTCTCTGTAAGGCAGCTCCTCTGAACCCTCTAGTAGGATGGCTAGGGTATGCACTGTCCAGCCTCCCTTGCTTATAACTATATCCACACATCACGGTCTTGACATCCAGAGAACCTGGTCTTACAACCCAGCCAGCTGACAGAGGCTCGGCTTTGCTCTATACATCAGTTCCCTTTATTTTCCTTAAAATAGAATTGTCTATTTTTCCTTGTATAATTTTGACATAGAATGTTGGACATGATTTGATTCTAAATCTGATGCATTATATGTCCCCTCCCTGTATTTTCAACATAATTCCCTCAGTTCCCACCTACCCCCTCAAATGTCTGACCTGGAACTTGAATGGGTCAGCCACACCCCTGGATCTCTGTACCTGTTTTCCATGGCCTTTGGTGCTTCTTCAATAATTTCCCCTCCCTCTGAGCTTGGACCCCCTGTACTCTCTGTGGACTGCATGCCAGCACCTCTGGGTGGTGTGATGTAATCTGATGTGGAAAGTCTTGACACATGTATCCTTAACAATAGTGGCAGAGGGGCTTGTGTGATGACATAAGCCAACTCCTACTCTATGAGGGTTGTGTATAATATAAGCTTGTGGGACTATGAAGGAGGCCTAAAACAAGATCACACTTTGTAAATAGAACGCAGGAACCCACCTGAAGGATAAGAGAACTGATAAGGCAGAATATCTTCCATGTGAAGTGTTGGTCAAGAGATGTGAAGAAGTGAACTCAGGCAAGAAGTCTGAAAACCACACCAGTCTTTTCTGGCCATCGTGGGGCACAATGAGAAGGATATGCAGGAGAGTTGAACCTGTGAGATTCCTGAGAATGTGTTTGCTGTAGCAGGATCAGAAATTTATGCTGTGCAGCTCAGCTCTTTTTACCCTGTCTCTAACTCTAGTTTTCCAGTATGTTTATAAATACTAGCCCATTCTGACTGTATTAAAAAAAAGCATTTCTCTCTTCTGAGCTAGAGTTTTAGGAATAGTCCGATGCTTACTAACATGCTTACCAACCATGTAAAGGGCAGAGGAAGGAATGGTAACCAAATTGAGTATGCCACAAGTTTATAGAATGAAGGAAAGAATGAGCAAGGAGATAGGTTGGAGTCATGAATTTTAAATTTTATTTTAAATTTCTAATAGGGACATAATGCCTTAACATTATTTACTTGAATATTCTTCTATTGGACACTTAGGATATTCCCAACTTGCTTTTATTTTAATAGCAGTAAACAGGTATAGGCCAAACAGTTCAGTGGCAGAATTCTCCCTGGCCAGTCATACTTTGGCACAAGAGCACACAATCTGGGAAGCAGAAGATAACACATTTGCAACCGTTGAATCATAAATATTGTAAAAAACACTCACTGATACTTCACTTCTATTTTTAAGTAATACAGATTTATTTTTGCTTGTGAACTTTAATTTTGGTTTCCAATCATTTGGTTTTTCTGATTTACTAACGTGGTTATAAATTAGTATGCTACTGCCCGCAGGACTACTGCTTCCTCTGTGTCCTCTGTGTCTCCTGCTCTGGGGAGCTCCTGCTAGAAGGAGTCACAAAGGTAGGGGACACTCAGTGAACACTGAGCAGGGGCCCTCACACAGTCCTTCTGTCTATTCTCCCCAAGTGATTGTCAACAGTTTAACCTTTCGTTTGTGAGGTGATGTCATGTGCTATTCAAAGTTAGAAAATCACTATAAACTATCTGCTCCAATCCCTAAGGGTCAGGAAAATGATTTAGCTGAGATCTCAGAATCAGTAAGGAGAAGAAATGAAACTGAATCCAGGTATTCTAAAATCTATTACACGTGGGGTGGAGAGTTCTGAATGATGTAATGGAACGTGGTTCTTGTTAAAAGTAGTCATTCACCAAATACATTAAGCATTTACTTATCACTTCGTGCCAAAAGGTGCTGGGGACTCCGTGATGGAAGGTGCTGGGGAGACAGAATTTTCTAGCTGTATGAAGCTTTCACTCTCAAAAGTTAAGTACTTGGCCTCACCATTCTGGACAAACTCCTAGTGACCTGGTTAGGAGCCGCTGGGTCCCCCGTGAGAGAGAATCCTGTGCTTTCTCAGCTCCGGTGTTTTCGGTAGCAAGAGGGCTGGGTTACTGCAGAAGCGGAGGGGAGAGGCAGAACCTGCCCTTCCCCGCCTCTGCGCTGCCCGGGCTGAAGGGGCTGGCTCCAGTGCGCCACTGCGCCCCAGCTCGAGTCTGGGACGAGCAGCCTCGGCCTCTCCACACTCCGTTTTTCTGCGGACAGCTGGAGGACAAGGAAGCAGGGCCTCGCTTTAGCGCCACCCTCGTGAGAAGAATGCTAGGTGCTGGTGAAGTCTTCGCATACAGTCGCCCTCAGCATCTGCTACGCAGACTGGGAAAGGGATGCTGTCTCCCAGGCTTGGGAGATTTTGCTGCAAACTGCTCTCTAACGCTGTCCTAGGACACACTGCAGCCCCACGCGCCTTCCAGCCTCGGCCGAGGCCACTGCGGAGTCCTCGCCCCACCCGCTAGCCCAGACAGCGGAGCCCCACTGCAGCTTCCCCACCGCCCTCCTCTTTTTCTTCGCTACTTCCTGGTTGCCATGGAGACACACGTCACTTACGTGCCGTGCGTCGCCTTGGAAACGGAGGAGCCTCCAGCGGGCCGCGGGGAGACCCGCCCCAGCCGCTCCAGCCACACCGGGGGGCGCTGCCGTCGCAGCCGGGGGAGTCCCGGGTCCACGCGCTGCGGTCTCAGCTCGACCCGGGCTCCGCCGTGGGCGCCGTCTGTGACCCAGGCCGCTCCCGACGGGCACTTTCCGCTCGTGGTGCCGGGAGGGCGGCGCGGACTCGGGCGCAGTCCGGGGGGTGAGGCGGGAAGGGCGCCCTCGCCCCGGGGCGCGCGAAGACTTGGCCCTGCGACCCGCGCCGGGCCGGCGTCCAGTCGCTGCCCCTGCCCGGCCTCTCGACCCGCCCGCGCCCTTGGCCGGGGGCGGCGCCGCCCGCCGGCTCCCGGTCCCTCGGGGCCTCGTTCCCTCGCCGGCTCCCTGCCCCTCGGGTCCTGAGCCCCTCCACACCCCTTCCCCCACCGCGGAGGTCCGGCTGGACGCGACCCGGAGCCGCCAGCGCTCTCTTGGCCGCCCAATGGAGGACGGGCTGCTGGAGATCAGGACCAAGGACGGCGGCGACACGCCGGTGCCCCTGGAGGTGTCCAGCGTGCCGGCCGTGGGGGACGTGATCTCCGGGGAGTACAACGGCGGCATGAAGGAACTGATGGAGCACCTCAAGGCCCAGCTGCAGGCCCTGTTCGAGGACGTGAGGGCCATGCGAGGGGCCCTGGACGAGCAGGCCTCGCACATCCAGGTGCTCTCGGACGACGTGTGCGCCAACCAGCGGGCCATCGTCTCCATGTGCCAGATTATCACCACGGCGCCCCGCCAAGGCGGCTTGGGTGTGGTCGGCGGCAAGGGGAGCTTCCCGGGTGCCCCCCAAGAGCCGGAGACCCCTTCGCCTGGAACCGAGGACAGCGGCTTGCTGGGTCGCGATCCCGAGGACCAGGAGGACAAGCAAGAGGAACAAGAGATGCCCAGCCCTGCCACACCCACCAGTCACCGTGAGCGCTCCACGAGCCCCTGTGCTGGTCTTCTTGGGGACGGGCCACTTGTGGAGCCCCTCGACCTGCCTGACATTACCCTGCTGCAGCTGGAGGGCGATGCCTCCCTGTGAAGGGACTTTGAGGGGGGAACTAACTTCCCGGGCTGGTTTGGGGCTTCTGAGTGCACGACGCGAGGCGACTGAAGGACGCGGTGCAGCAGCTTCGCTCCGACAGCTGTCCCTGTGTATAAGCGTAGAGACTTCCTCCAGGAAGCATCTGTGGGGTGAAGGACTTTGGGAGCATCAAGAATTCTTTTTGCCCAACCAAGCGTGATAGCAAACTGGAGAAAGGTGAGGTTCTGGGAAAGGAAGCGCCCATCTCCCGGACGCCCAGCCATCCCCTTGCCCTGCCCTTACCCTCTCCGCAGGCAAAAGGAGAACATCTGAGTTATGTAAATAAAATCTGCTTTTTCTATTCTGAAAAAGGACTTATCTAGGACTATGGCAAATAATCTCTAACGATTTACCTAAAATTAAGGAACTGGGGATATTCTGTTCTGGCAACAGAAAATGTACCCTTCTGCTGAAATCCAAGCTATTCAGTGCTCTGCAGAAGCCGCTCCCCCTCACAGATCTCTGCAGCTGCTGATTGGTAAAGGAGGCTTGAGGAGGGAACCGCAGCCATAGGAATCTGGGTGAATGGGGTTCTGAGGGTCCCAGGGCTGGGAGGTGCTGGCTATGAATGTGCATGAAGACAAAATAGCTCAACCTCTAGGATTTTGCATGCAGAACGGATCCTGCCTTGTCACTGACTTCATCTGGGATTGCTTTTCACTCACTGGGGCTTAAAGAACAAAGAGCCCAGTCCACAGGCAGAGACTTGGGGGTGCTCAGCAGTGGCCCAGACTTAAGGGACGTTTGAGGGACTCTTGGGGGCTTCAGCCAAAAACTGTCTCCTGGCTTCTCCTGCTTAACTTCAGTTCCTTTTTCTGTCAATATGTCCCTGCCCGCTGCCTCTCGGCGTTGCCTCCATGTCTCGTGTGTGTTACGTGTGTCCAATTGTGTAGTAGTGTGTGAGCCCTGAGGGGCAGGGCTTGTGGCTCTGGTGTTAGGTTCAGGGGGCTTCAGACTCTTCTGGGAACCCCAAGCTGTAATGGCACTTTCCTCTCTTTTCTCCCTTTTCCTCCTTCCCAATCAGGGCATGGAGCATGTGGTTGTCCTGAGGTTCCTTAACTGATGTGCCTCCCTCCTACCTGCTGAAGTGGTAACTTCGTGCGCCCATCCCCCTCTTTTGTGTATTTCTTCTCAATGCTTTTCTTGGTGTTAACCTTAATAAAAAGGCATCATCTCCCCTCCTTGCTGACTGGTACTAAGGGGATGTCAGGGGCGCTCCTGGGTCCATTGCATGGATCAGGTTTTAGTGGGAAATGTGGGGACTGTGCCTTCTCTCCTGTCTCCTCCTTTCCTGTGCCTCCAGTCTCAAGGAGTTAACTGATCCTGCCCTGGCTGGGACAGACGCTGAAAACTCTGCCTGCTTTCTCTTCTGCCCTGGGTCTTGTTCTCATACCGGGTTGGGGAAGGAGAGGGTATACGCTGAGATCCCCAGGCTAACAATAGCTGGCACTCCACACATGCAAGAGATTTCTTTTCAATGAAGTGTCTGCTACCTGGGAGATGATTTCTAAATACAAGTCCTGGGATAGCAGGCAGGACACCTGTTCACAGAAGGGGTGAGTGGAGGGTATTGTTCTGGAGGGATTGCCCAGGATTTCTGGGCGTGACACATCATAAAGGGAACCACAATAACTGCCTAAGGCCTCTAGTGGAGGATGCTGGTAAGGTGTTCCCCAGAGAGCAGAGACTGACATCAGCTCTAGGTTGCTCCCTTGGGCAATGGAGATTTCCTGAGGTTTCCCCAGAACAAAACTTGAGAGTAGAACATGCTAGGATGTGTGTGTGTGTGTGTGTGTGTGTGTGTGTGTGTGTGTGTGTGTACTTGACGTTTGTTGCAGAGAGGTAGAAACAGCACTGGAGGCACAGATCTAGGTTTGAATTTGAGGTCCAACACTTAATTTACTGATGCATAAAACAGAGTTAAAAATTTTTGTGGAGAAATATACATAAGACCCCCTTGGAAAGATTGCTCAAATATTAGTGGGGGATGGGGTGGTTGATGACTGGCTCCTCTGAGAAAACAAAACCAAACCTTCTGGGAAGGTTCTAGAAATTCTGTTTTAATGTACTCTTTTCCTATCTAAAGAGCTCTTATCTTTCAGGGTAAGGAAAGTGGAATGGTGAGATTTACAAGCTTAGCACAAGTCTTTTTGTCTTAAATGTCACATAGCTTATGGACCAAAAGGTCTTGGGGACCAGTCCTATCTGGATAGGATGGCCAGGGAAAGCTCCAAGCTATACAATGATCAGAAATGTGTTCTGGGACCCCACGGAGGACAGTCAGAGTATAGAACCTGAGGAGTGAACCTGAGGACTTGGAGATGAAATGTTATCATTGGGTTCCAGAATTCAGCATTAATAGGGAGAATATAATATTGATTGTTGAGTATTTAGTATATGCCCAGTTTTATCTGTAGGACTATTACTATTTTCACACAACAGTTCAGAGTTAAACCCAAAGCTTGCTCAAGGTCAAAAACTGGCACTTGGCAAAGCCAGAACTTGGACCTGTCTGATTCTCAATATAAAACACTCAGCTAATTGTTCCATTTGGATCTTCAGAAGAGATCTCAGTTTCCTAAATCAAGAGCCTAAAATAATCCTGTAAAAGAGAATCTCAATTAACTTTTCTCAGTTTGGGTAAGAAATTGCCATTCAGATTTTGCTTAGTGACCTTTCTCAGAGTCCAATGGGTGACAATGCACTAATAACACCAAGAAGATGGTGTCCCCGACCTGTTCCATGAGAGAAAGAACCTGATGCTCCCAGATATTCCCAGTGTAGCTCTGTCCTCATTGTTCTTCCTGCTCCCTGTAGCTCAGATTTTTATCTGACGTGAATCTCAAGGGCACTTTAGTCCTTGATAAAGTTCTAGATGAGTCCTTTAACCCTGGACTCTATTTTAGTTCCTTTCTACACCCAGTGTTCTAAATAAATGTGCCCTAGTTCCTTAATGCAGGGCTTCTAAGAGATTCTCTGACTATGCTCCCGAGTTCCTGAGAGAGAAAAATCTCCCTGGAAAGAGCAATTCATCACCTTCTTCAGTCTCTAGCACCAGCATCTCACAGGGACCCAGCCCAGGTTCCTCTGGACATCTGCCCTCCTTTTCCCTTCCTAGCCTCTTATGTTTCTGGTTTGGAATGCTCCTGACAAGTAAGTTTCAGCTGGGATTTCTAACCAGAGACTCACACTGAATTCAAATTTACATATAAATCTGCTGTAACAAAAATTCTAATCTGTCGACCTACATCATGTGCTAGAAATCTTGTCTCCCATTGATTGCAAGTCTGCTACCATTCAAGGTTTGCTAGACCACTGCTGATGTATGCAAGGCAGGGAGGTGACCCTGCCCTGTCTTTGTACTGTGTTTACGCCCAACACAGCACTACTTGTATCACATCATCACTCTCACCTTCTGGTACTGACTTCTCTCACTGGTCATCTTCTTAGGGTGTCTCTCAGGGTTTAGCAGTTAATCTCAAAATGAATGCACATGTGACTCCATAGAAATTAGATACAACTTTCACCTTGCACAGCCAAAATATGCTCTTAGAGAATTATTTTCCTTATGATGGCCTCCAACATAAATATGCAGTTTGGCATGATCTTAGTACCACTGTAGATTATGGTCTCTCCTGACCAGTGTAACGAAATGGGTCACTTAGTTTTCCCAGAACAAACCAGAAGTTCTTCCCAAGTGCATTTGTGTCTGTACTTTGAAAGTCATACAATAGTTCGCCTTGAAAATGCAGGTTTTCATAAACACTTTTCCTTATTTACATGCTTAGAAATAGAAATTCAGGCAGGGAACTATTGAATGGTAAGAAATAGTAAGACATGATAGAAACATAAAAGAAGTGTCCTTCAATATTTTATTCTAGCTACTATTTTTTTTCTCACTTCTAAATTGTCCCCAGAAGATGAGTTCCCTCAGAAAAACAGCTTTTCTGCTTGGAAGTGCTGTGCTTATGGAAGGAATCCTGCTCTGTAAATAATGCGGTAGTGGTGCCACCTGTCGAAGAATAGACACATTACAACGGGAGTTTCATAGTGAATTTATTTATTTATGAAAAAATATTTTTTCCAAGTGAATTGATGACTTTCACTTCAGCAAACGCTACCAAATGCCTACTAAAGGCCTGGATCTCTGCCAAATGGTGGGTGGTAAGGAGAGCTGGAGAAACTGAATAATAAATATATTTGAAGAATATAAAAAGCAACTGCAATAAACTCCTAATTTGTTTCTCCCAGCCTTTTTCACACACCAGTAATCTGAAGATTAATCTTTCTAAACAAGATCCCTGATCAGCCATTTCTCTCAGCAACCTGCCTCATGTGTTGGCATTCCTTGAGCTAACTATAAAATCTGGTGCACATGAAAGAGAGGCAATCAAGGTCATCTCTAATAAGGCCCTGGCATCCTTCTGTCCCTGTGTACTTTATTTCCCATCTACATTTTTAGATGTCATTTCACCAGGTCAGAAGCTCATATGATCCAATGAGATTCAGGAATAATTTCTAAAGGAGTACCAGAGCCTTTAATCCCTGGATGAGCAGTCTGGGTGAGTCGTCCTTGCGTTGGAACCCATTTCTCTTAGTCATTCTTCCTACGTGCAGTCAGGTGCAAGTCTCTCCTTTAGAAAGGGACTTCTGCAGCCGTGATCATATTCACTTACCTCTCATATGATGTCTATATAGGCTACTTGTTCCTCTACTTTCCTGGTCTCTTTCATCTCTCTCATGCTACCTGTGAACAGAAATAATGTGCAAAGCTTTTTTACTATGAATTTGTATTTTTATTTCTAGGAACATTGTTCACGAATTTCATCAGATTATTTTTTTTCTTTTGAGACAGTCGTGCTGTGTAGTTCAGGCTGGCTTTGAATTCACTGTGTAGCCCAGGCTGGCCTTGAACTCATGGCTATCTTCCTGTTTCAGCACCCCATCCCCCCCACCTTTCTGCCAGATGCTGGGATTATGGGTGTGTGCCACAACACCCAGCTTCTTCAAATTCTTAAAAGGGCCTGTAAAGCCAAAAAGGGTAGTAAAGCCTGTAGTCAAAATATGCTACTTGCTGTTTCCCCAAGATGTCCCTCATTTTCCGTGTTTGGTTCTTTGGTCATCCTCTTTACAGTTTGTTCTATGCACCCTGTCTCTGTCATCCACTCAATCCTATGCATTCTTCAATGCCCTTCAGTGCTTTTTCTTCCTAGAGCCTTTCCTCATGGATTTTCTTCCTCTGCTCAGTGTCTAAAACTTTTTAGTTATTACTGTTTTGGGGACAGTAACTCTGCTTTGCCTTCTATTATTATTTATGTGCATTTGTTGCTTCCTTTTCCAAAGAAACTTGAGAGCTGGAACAGATTTGTAGTCTCTAAAATGTCTCCCTTATTTTTCTGACATTAAGGCACCATAGATTGTGTGACATATCATTACTTTTGGTACCATTAAGAAAGGAAAAGCTGTCACTTAAATGATCATTATAATTTTTTATCAGACATTTTTAGAAATAGGTCTTTTAGTATCACTACTTAGGACACAGATGTAACCAAAAGCCAATGTAGTGTTATTACTACATCTTCACATTGACTCTGACACTTCAGAATCCTTATGGACTTTGGTGCTGTCTGTATTTTCCTATGCATTTCTATGCTGTGTCATTTTGAGTATTGGGAGCAACATTTCTTACAAAGAAAAAACTGAGTTCTCCACTACCACCTCCGGGAATGTCCTCTAGGCTACAATATATAGACTATAAGTTTTAACACGGGCATTTTTTTATTGTGCCAGAAACTATTCAGGAAAGCTGTTCAAACAACCAGAATTACTATTCCTTTAAAAGGGCCCTTAGAATGGCTGACGAACTAAAACATAGGGGGGTCGTAGAGTTTTAGTCAAGCCACTTAGAGTAACAGCTATGTTCAGGCAGGTGTATATTTGGCAATTATGTCCTGACTGCTGCTTGACCAAGCATTGTACCCTGCTATCAGTTATACAGTGAATTCTATTTCAAAGATGTTAACACATGGTGGAATTTTGGGTCTTTAACCTGTGAAATCAGTAGTAAAGGAACTTTCCAATAATCAGCAGAAATGTGTTTAATTGCTTATTAAGAATATAAAAAATAAATTTAAGTCTTAGAGTTGAGAATTAAAAAACATATTGTCATTTTTTGGAACCTTCAAAAGTTTTATTGCCAAAAGGAAAGTTAGAGATGATCATATAGCTATTGTATATGTAACTCAGATGTGTGAAGGGATTTCCCAGGTCTGTTAGAGATCTGATTCCATTTGATCCAAATTCCAACTGTCAAATTTGAGATGTCTACAGCCTTCCATATGATTTCTACCTTATTCTAGGGTTTATTTTCACATGTTTTCCTCTTCATCTGTATCCCAGAGCCTGTGCAGGCTGCCCTTGTTTGACTCTTTAGCATCTTTAAGACAGACAAAACAAATCTTACATTGGTTTTAACAAGAAATATAATCCAACTATCTCTTGAAATTTTTTAAATTGTAGATTTGAATAAAAAAATGGTGTGGGGTACAGTGCAGGATGGGAACAGTAATCATGGTGAAAGTTCCACAGGTTCCTTTACCCTATTGTTTCTTTAAGCTCTTCCTCTTCCCTGCTTACTCTGGAATATCAAGCAAATTCGTTCTCACATCTTGAGAAAAACAGTTCTTCTCTTAGGTGGGGGTAATTTATTTTATTTTTACCCCAATTATTTTGTTTAAAATTATAGTCTATTTCAAAGAGTACTGCCAATGAATAAATATTGTGTCATTGGACATAATTAAGGAAATAGATGGGTAATGTGCTCAAGGTTGCATAGTTAACAACAGTGTTGGAAATAGAATCTTGTTACCTAAATTATCCACACATGACTTTCTTCCCATTGAATGATACTGCAATGTTTTCTGCTATAAATGATTGCAATATGCTCAGAAGAGTCAAAATTCCTTTGATAACAGGCAAACAATTCTTATGAGTGTGCTGGAAAAAGATATCGAAGATGAGGATCATGCCTGAATGAGCCGTTGGCATGTTTTTACCAACTGCCTGCTGTGTCTCATAGAAGGCATTGGAGCAGACTCTGAGAAGTCATAGTCCTTGCATTTAAGGGGCATATAGTCTACTGATGAGAGAATGATATGTTCTTGAACTGGGGCAGAAGGTTGAAGGGAAATTCTGTTTTCTATGAGCCTTGCTACCTGAACTGAGAACATTAAAATTTTTAAATGGGCTTGGTGTATATGGGACAGTAGATGTGTATGCTGGTAGGAAACAGTAACATGGAGATGTAAATTTTAAAAAGTGTACAGAAAACCCATAAAATTTTATACCATGGATATCATCCAATATGACATCAGAAGAAAAGCAATAGCAGAGACAACATCTCATACATCACTGGAAAGTGAATAAAAAGTGGTTGTCTGAAAACAACAAACAAAAAATCCCAGAGAGACTAATTACATAAGAACTCTACATCAGTGCACAACGTGCAAGTAACATAAAAATAGATTTTGAGATTTTTATACAATGACAAAAGTAAAATCTCACCGATATAAAGAAACACAGTAGGATGAGACACATGCTTGGAGCATGACAGTGAAAACAGATTAATTACATTGTTCTAAATAAACAGAACTAAATTCTGATGAGCAGCTGGAAAGAGGTTTCTGATCAGAGAACACATACACGTATTTGTGGGGAATGTACTTTTAGACAGAAGCAGTTTATTTGATATAATCTCTAAAAAACTAGCCCTTGCCTCTGTCATTTGTAAAATTCAGGAAAGAAATAAGGGAGAAAAGAGGTCAGGAGAGGAGGAAGGAACATAGGAAAGAGATAAAAAAAACCCCAGAAGAAGTAAAATAAAAACAAAAGACAGCAATAGGAAGAAGTCATACCTTATATTTTGAAAATATTTTATGGTATTTTTATATCCACAGTAGAAACAAAAAAGGAATAATTTAGGTAACGATAAAGGAGTGGAAAAGAAGTGATATAAAAATGTACCACAGGCTATCAAAACAGGTAAACTAGATCACAAATCTCAACAAAGATAATGAAATTTAGATAAAATTCAAATTCCAGAAGAGGCAGGGGAAGTTAATTTAATGAAAATGTCATCCCTCAGAAGAAGTTGACACATCAGAGATTGCAACTTTGTGAATGTCCCACACAGATGGAATTGATTGAGAAAGAGAGAGAGAGAGAGAGAGAGAGAGAGAGAGAGAGAGAGAGAGAGGAAAATCTGGAGAGAAAGTAACAATGCCAATGAATTCCTGATAGTCAAGGAGATAAAATAATATGTGTGTGTAAGGATATAAGAAACTGTCTTTAAATAGTTAAAATATATGATTTTTATAGCTCAAAACTGTATGTGGGAAAGTCTCAAGATGAAAGTTAGTCGATAAAATTACTTTGGAGTTCAATGAAGAGGAGTGGATGGAATGGCCAAAGGCATATGACCAATGAACTTGGATTTAGAGATGTCAGGCATGACCAAGAGAGCGATACCCCAAATCTCAATGCTTTCAAAAGTACTCCAAGGCAAACATTGAGGAGTCTGATTATAAAAGAATTTAAGTATTTCTGTTCCATAAGGGCAACATGGACAAAGTTAACACATAGATGGAAGAATGGAGAAAATATTTGTTTTGGCTAAAACAAGGCAATACTGTATTTCTAGACTATACAAGCAAATAAACTGAGACAAGACTTTTTTTCCACTAGGAAAAAAGAAACAAAAGTCATAAACAGGCAATTTACTGATGAGGAGCTTACACTGCTACACTGCCCACTTTTGGAAAGCAATCTGGCATTACTTAGGTACATTAGGGTCATATTCAGCAGCCCAGAAATAGGCATTTCAAGTCCAGAAGGGAACTGAAGTAAAGATATTTAGTGCAAGGTTACAAAGAAGTAGGTGGGTATGAGGACAACAAGGGGACTTTATCGTTGGAAGAGTGGATAGGTACAACATAACTCCTACTAAGCATCAATGTGAAAAAATTGATTATAAATGTTAATACCTGGTGAAGTGGGTGAGGCTGAAAAAACTGCTCAGTGCAAAAAACTAAGACATAGAATGAGATATAGAATGATTAGCTTTAAAGTACATTTAAAAATACATGCCTACAAGACAATATTTCTATTGAGAAAATATTTCTATTGAGAAAGGAATATGCACATTAAATACACTACAAAAATGCCTACCATAAGGAGAAAAATGAAAATGAAGATGAAGGAAATAAATAAATAAAACGATAGTGTCTTTATTTGTAGGTACCAATAATGGAATGGGAGTATATAATTAACTCAATCCTTTGAGGAACAAAAGCACCAACAAAACACAAAAAAATAGGATAGCACCTGGAAGATGAAGGGTTGGAAGGCAAAGAAACATGCAAAAACAAATAAAATCCAGGCCAAGCCAAACCAAGCTACAACCACCACCACCGCCACCACCAAACCTGACAGCGAAATGGGCTTGTTATTCTGAATAAAATGAAGGGCTAACTTTGATGCTCTGGGTACATGGGGGCACTGCTAGCAGTTGAAAAGGGGTGTAATGTTTTGAAACTGCTAATGGAGATGCTTAAAATACTTTAGGCCATATAATTATACTGGGACATCATTGTCTTAAGACTTTTTGGTTGCAAGAAACAGAAATCTATTTAAAAGAGCTTTAAGTAAAGAATGGAGTTTATTATACAGATGTAAGGTTATTTCACAGAATTTAAGAGCAAGAATGTAGCTGGGTCTGTAAGGCTGAGAAAATTAGGGCAGCCACTATTTCAGGCTTTTTCTCTGTAGACCGGGTCTTTTATCTGTGCTCCTTTCTGTTCTCTGACTCCAAATTATTCTCTTTACATGTCAACTTTTTCTGCTGCTTCGTGTACATGGCAGAAGACAAGTGCTTTATAGTTGAGTCTCTGCCTATTCTAATTAAAAATGGCCTTTTCCATTGTATCCCAACTCCAATTCTTAGGAAAGATGTCTTAATTGAGCCGTCTTGCTTGGCTGTGTGTGATGGGAGGTGGATGGATATCTTATGATACTGGTTACCAGGGGGCCACTCCTATGGGAGAAGACAAGAGTTTTTAGAGAACAGGCTGCATGACATGCCAGATACTCTTCAAATGAACGAATGACTGCATAGAAGACAGGAAATGAATGAATGACTGCATAAATGACAGGAAGCCTAATTTTGTCTATTTTCAGAGTCTGCGCTTTTCTCACTGTATCATACAGCCTCTAAATGTTTCCATCTGAGCTGTTCTGTTGCTCAGTAAAGGAGAATGGTCTCATACTGGGGTATCCTCAGGAAACAAAAGACACGCCCAAATTACAATTTGAATAATTTAATAACTGATTATAAAGGTGCTGGAGGGGTATAGAAACAGTATAAGAATTCTACTATCAGAGCAGCTATACATGAGGAGGTAAAGCAAGGGTTTGGTTCTAGAACTTGCAAAATACTATGCAAGAGGAGAGATTTTAGGGAAAGGGACTCAAACGGCCTTGCCATAATTCCTACAGAGTGCCTGCTAGAGGCCTGCTGTGACACCTCAGCCTCATGTTCCTGCTTCCCTCTCATTTGCCTTTGCTTCTCCCTGGCTGAGCCCAGTAGAAACCAGGGAAGGGAAAGCGTTGACACAGTCCACACAGGTCTTCTAAGTCCAGAGCTGTGTAAGGAGGGTCAGGATTGAGCCGAAGAAGCAAGCAGAAGATAGGCTGGAAAAATAAAGACACATGTGTATAATCATACCGGAAACCCGAAAAGGTGAGATTTTAAGAGTGCTTCTAGAAGCTCTAAAATGTGTTTGGTTTTCATGGCCTGGATTAACCACATTTACTAATGTTAAACAGTATTTCAGCGGTCACTAACAGGTGCGTAATGGCTCTCCTTCGGAGTTCATGGCTGTGGACATTCCCTTCTCACTTCTTACAGTTTTGCTTTTGTTGTTGTTAATACCTCGGAATTCAGCTTAACGTTTCATTGAAGAAATAAGCGCTACAGCACTTCAAAGGCCAGGTACTCTGCCAAAGATTTAAAAGTGAACCACACACTAGTGGGGAAGACAGAAAAGTAAATAAGTGCTAAAACGATAAGGGAGCACGGTGATGGGAAAAGGCACTTGTTACTGTGGGAACCCAAAGAGAGCCCCGTAAACCCAGAACGTGGGGTTAGGAGCGGTTTCCTGGAGCGGGTAAGGGAAAATGCGGCTCAGAGGACACTGCGGTTGTTCATAGGCAAGAAGAGGAACCTAGCATTACACAATTCGCTTAAAGTGGGCCATCGCTCGGAAAGGACCAGGCTTTGGATGGGTGGGGTGAAGTGGGAGGTATGGAAGCTGGCTGCAATTGGCGCAGGACTCTGTTCTGTCCGCCTCCAGTTTTGCTCTGCTCACGACCCAACCACCGCAAAGGAGGCGCCGCATCGCCACAAGTCCACGGGGCTGGGAGGGTATCCCAAGCCCCAAGCTCTGCATCTCTAGCTGCTGGGTACTGCTGCAGCCGCAGTTTCCCAAAATAGACCTTGCTCCCCAGAGGTAGACAAATTAGCTCAATCTGGCAGGGGTGGGGCTGCCGGGCAGGAGGCGCTCATTGGCTACCACATCAGCGATCCCAGAGCTCATTGGCCACACCCGCCGCGGCCGCCTTTCTAATGGGGTCAGGGCCCCGCAGCCTCCTGGGTAATTTGGGCGTGAGTCCTCCAGACGGGCGGGGCAACAAGGCGTGGGCTCCGGTGAAGGAGTCCAGGCTTAAGCCAGGGCGAGGGCGAGAATCTCTGGCTTGCTTACAGTTTCGGACGTAGGCCCAGGCTGTGGTAACCTTAAACTTTAACCGCCCGCCATCCTCATTTGCATCCGAAAATGAAAGGGGACTGGAAAGGACGCTCACTTTCCAGGTAGCTGTAGTTGCATTTTCCTCGCTTTTTCCAGACCCTGGGGGGCTCCTGGTGTCCTTCCGAGGACCAGATCCCAGGTTGTGTCACGGGGGACGCCCCTGGGGCTGTAGCTTCTAGTGGGAGCCCCTCTCGCATCCGTTTCGTCTCGGAGCCGTGAAGGAGAAAGTGCTCGCCCTTGAGAAAGCAGTGCTAGGTCAGTCCGGTCCTGCTTTTCCAACATTCCGGGTCCGAACTCACCTGCCATCTGTGATGGACCGACAGAAATTGGGCGATTGCTCTTGCCTCAAATAGTATTTCCCCCTAGCATCCAACTCCCGTGTTCTAGTGTTTCACCTTACAAATCCTGCATGTTTTCCATGGCTCAGCAAATATAACCTCGATATAAAAGCCTGCACCGTTCTATCGACCAACCGTAGGTGCACAGCTCCTGGAACCTGTGTACTATAGTAATCGCGGTTGTTTTCAGCAAGTTATTTTGGTCTCTGTGTGTCTCGGTTTTTGTACCAAATAAGGGTGGTACTAGTATCACACAAGATTTTGTGATGATTCAGTGTAAAGCTCTTAGAACATAAGTACTTATAAATGTGAGCTGCTGTTAGCATTTGTGCTGCCAAAGTGTATTTATTATAGACATCTAAATTAGGTAGGAATATTATAGGAAGTCAGACAGGGCTGGGCCCTCCAGGGAGTGGAGACAAAAAGTGAAAACCCACTATAGCTGTGACCAGAGACATCAGTTGGAGGCCAGGCCTCAAGAAAACAGCAAAAGGACCAGACCTACATACCCCCAAGGGGTGAGATAAGTGATAACACCTGGTCTAAAAAAGGCCAGATAGGTATCAGTCACAGAAGTGGGTAACCAAGAGCCCAGATCCTTCATCTACCTGAGTTCTTTGATCTTTCCATGCCCAAGTGACTTGATTCCCCATTGGATCAATATTACCTAAGGAACTGTACTTATTATCTTATTGGTTGATCAGAGCTGCAACCTGATCCTTGGCTATCCATTCAGAACCCTTCCTATTCCTCTAGCAGGAGCTTTCTCTCAATAAATACTTTCCTATTCTTAACCTGTGTTGTTCCTAGAATTCACTTTTCAATTTTTAGAGAACACAGACTGGGAGTATCAGACATCCAACAGGTTGGGAGTTATATTTTCCTTATAGCATATTTGGAGGTTCTGATATCATCCCTGTATCACTTTTACAGTAAAGGCCTCTTTCTTATAATCCTTACCTTTGGTGTTACCATTATTTGTTCTTCTCTTCCTTACTGGACTTGCAGATAGTTAAAAGCTGGAATGATCTTGTTTAAAATGTTAGTGTTAGCCAGCAACTAACAACTGGGCAAGTGTAAAGTTAAGAGATTATTTCTCAGAAAACTGTTTTGAAGGACCCTTCCTTCTCTCCCTCTCCCTCTGCCTTTTAAAATTTTCACTTTTAAAGATTTTTTTGAGACCCTAACTTTCAAGCTAGAGAAACTGAGATGCATTTTGCCATGGTGATCGGGAGGGCCTTAACAGTTCTCTCTGCTTGACAAACTGTAGACAGATTTCTACTTGACCGTAGTTCACTTTTCTTAGATTATTTACCTTAGAAAACTTATAATTACTAATTTTCTCCCTGTCCCTTTGATAGTAGAAGCTCATTGGTAGTTCTACCACTCAGGGAATGATGTTTTCTCAGGACTTGGAACTACCCCTTTGAAATATAATCATCCAGGAGGATAGCACCTCAGGTCCTCCATTTTCTCGGTCTGTTGTTCTTTGTAATCTTGATAAGAAAAATTCAGTAAAACAAAATAAAACTAAAGTAAACTGTGTAGGTATATAGATAGAATTTATTGTAAAGTAGATACAGAGTTACTCCTTCAAGCAAAAAGGCAGGCAGTGGTGGGCATTTAGCTCAGAGGCCTAAGTGCATGGCTGGCAAGTGTGAGGTCAGGAGTTCAATCCCTAATACCAAACAAACAAACAAAAATCCAAAAAAGCAGGCAATGCCAAGAAGGCATCTAGTTGAATGTGAATATCTGTACATGCTTATGGACCCAGAAGTTACTTTTGATGTCTGGGGAACTAGTATAATTATGATGCTTATCAGCATTTTACTTAGAAGTTACTTTGGAATTGCAAAATTCCTTCCTGTCCTTTTTAGATGGTCAGTGTTTCCTCAGGGGTTTTGATCAAGTGAGAAATTTACAAAAGATAAGCTGTTAATTTAAGCCAGGGTCTAGCCCAAAACAAGAGGGTCTTTCAAGAACATTTTCTTTCCCAATATAATTAGGTCATAGGCTGTTGCAGCCAGTGCAGTATTCCTTGTTCTGGAGTTTAAGGGCCAAATGGTCAGGTATCAAAAGAAGTGTACACAATGTGTAACCTAATGTCATTATGCTCTGTGGGATCACTTTGGGTCTGAGACCATATAAATGGTTATAATGCATTATACATTGAAATCTTCTTTAACTGAGAACGCGTACTACTTTGGACACCTTCACTCCTTTTGTTGATAAGTCCTACTAATGTTTAACTATGTGCCCAACTCCCCATCTCTCAGTCTCTGGGGATGGAAGTAGATGGGCCTGTTGTTTCAAATTGTAAAACCATTGCTCCTCTTGTAGCAACAAGAAAGTTTGCTTTTCCATTAGGTAAGACCAAGTAGTAAACACAAGGCAGTTCTTCAAAATCTCTCAGCCCATTACTTCAGGGTAGTTGAGTTCTAGCTCCTATTACAATTGTTCTAAAGACTTTCTTGCCTGCTTAATTTTGGTACCGTTTCTTTTGGTTTATCATTTTTTGAGTTCCATGTTTATTATTTTTTCTTCATAGCCGTGGTGTCTCATTTTTTCTTTACTTTTTTTTCTTTTTTTTTCTGTACCGGGGATTGAACTCATGACCTTGTGCTCGCCAGGCAGATGCTTATGCCCCTGAGCTAAATCCCCCCTCTTTGCTAAGAAAAGTTTCTCACATTCTCTTATTTCTAGAGATTCACCAATTTTTTTTATTAATAAGATTAGTTTTGTGGAGTAAAGTTACTGCTTTAAGTTATTGTACAGGGTAATATGCAATGTGCAACTTGCAGAAATCTATTTAAGCCTATCTCTTTCCAGGTAAAAGTAGAGTGGATGAGGGAAGATTGGGGAATTAACACTAGATGTCAGACAATGGGTGGAGGCAGAGAGGGAGAGAAAGAATTTGCTCTAAAATTCAGGCTAGGGAATGATAAGGATTAAAAAAAATACATAATTATGTGCACTTGCTTACTGAATCCTGTTTTGAAACTTGGAAAAATTCAGGAAAGAAGGAAGGTCTAAGACAAAGCAGTATTAGAAATGGTTCAGAGGGATGTGTCTTAGAAATCAGGAGAAGAACCACAAGTCTGAATTCTGTGCCAAAAAAGCCATGAATTCTTTTTCCTGGAATTTTTGAGCATTGGAGAGTTACTCACTTGTCAAGGATTGCCAAGGAGTACACTTCTCTCAACCTGGGAGAGGGAGCTTCTTCTCCAGGTGTCTTCCTGCTAGACAGACTCTGCCTGGGCCACATTGGTTCTCCTAAAGGCCCTCGCCGTGACTCCCTTCATTTCCTTGTTGTGCAAACTGTAGAAGATGGGGCTGCATATGGGGATGATGATGGTGTAGAGAAGTGAGAAAGGCTTGTCTTTGTCAGGCCCATGTGTGCTGTGGGGGTTCATGTAAGAGAACATAGCTGAAGTGTAGAAAAAGGTGACCACAGTTAGGTGGGAGGCACAAGTAGAGAAGGTCTTGCCCCGATCTGAGGAGGATTCTCTGCTGAGGATGGAGGCCAGGATGCGGGCATAGGAGGTGACAATGAGGACCATGGGACTGAGCAGCACCACCGTGGCATCAATAAAGATCAACTTCGTGCTAAACTGGGGGTCACCACATGACAGAGAGATCACTATGGAGGCCTCACAGAAGAAGGTTTCTACATGGTTGTCTCT